>CM032897.1:17827742-18092742 GCA_019176425.1 Megalops atlanticus
TCCACAAACCGCCCACGCAAGCGCTCGCGGTCAGCACCAGAACAGCTCCAGTTCTCCACAACACCTGTTCCTCCCACCCTAAGCGCCAAGGCGAGCTCTCTCTTTGCTAAAGGCTTTGTGGCAGGTTTTTGTAGTGGCCTAAGTCGGACAATTCTGAAGAACTCTATGAACCCTGATGAGAGTGACAGTATTTTCTGTAATTGTGACACAGATCTGACCTCCCAGGTGGGATTCTGCTCTTGTGCCCTGGAATAAGGTAATTTACCTGGACGTTTCTGGTAAAAATCTAGCTATGTCAATGTCATCTTAACTTGGACTGCTCCAGTAACAATCCAGCTATGCAAGTGGTTTAAACATAAATTCAGACAACAATGTGGTGTAATAATTAAGCAGGACTTGTAACCCAAATGCTGCTGGTTCAGTTCTCATTTGGAGCAATGATGCTATGTCCTTGATCAAGCTTTTTCACTCAAATTGCTTTAGTAAACCGATGATATATAAACTATGTAAACTAAGTCAATCTGGATGAGGATGCCTGCTAAGCAACTCGTATGTACTTAGACTTCCCCAGTAAAACTCTTTATCTGTGTAAATTAGTTACTTTACATTTTCTGCTCTGGTCAAACTCCAGGTTTGTAGATGGATTAGAAAGTGTGGAATGTGTAATTTAAACCTTTGATCATTCTAGCTGCTAAGGAAACACATGCAATTTAAATGTTTAAGGCCAAAACATTGTCATACTATAACCCCTGTGTCTGTATTCAGACTTCACATGCTTATTGAGGCACGCAGATCTCTTGTTCAAACCAATGGGGAAAATAACCCTTTGGCTGGCTTTATGGTTTTATGGGAGATGAAGAGCTTTCTCTTTCTTACAGGATGGTCAGCATCCAGCTCAGACCCATAGCTCAGGATCTGGTTGGCAAAGCGATCCAAGTCCTGGATGTCGTTGGGAAACCAGGGAACTGTGGAGACAGAAATGGCATCATCATACACAATCACCCAGGCTTGTAGGATTATCCCTCAGTCACCACTGTGAGTTGTGACAGCAGCAGTAGCTTTAGCTGCAGTTAGCCACAGTGGTAGCACTGACAGTGAAAGTGGAAATTTCTTCAGTTATTGGGGCACTACATGAAATGAATCTGCAATACTTGAAAAGGGCCAAGGTCTCATTTTGACCAGCAGAGGTCAGTGTTGCTGCAGTGTTGACAGACCCCCGCAGGTTCATGTGGCAGGTTTACCAAATTGCCTAGCTCACACACACTTGCCCTCCAGTCCTATCATTAATTAAGGAATCCTGTCATCTCTGCTGTGTAAAGAATGGGGCAGCATCAGTGGCTGACTTATAATACATCAGCTCTATACAGAAAGGGGTAATGCCCACACCTCTGAAAGTTTTGAGAGAGGTCAGAAAATTTCAATTCCAACATCAAAGTGTCGTCTGTCTCCTCGCCACCAAAACACTGTCCTAGAAAAGATCTCAGTTATCATGAATACATTCTGTTTCAGCATGGCTCTGGGAGTGAAGAGGGTTGTGCCTCTCAGAGAATAAAATGAACTTTATCAAAGTGGCATAGACTAGAATATGCCTGTCTCTTATTGTGGGGGACAGAACTCTGCCTTTCTCACAGTATCTAAAAGAGGACTCAAAACAAACAAACCTGTCTCTCAGAGTCAGAGAGAAGACTCCTGACCACGCTGATAAATAATGTCTGGTCCATGGTGCATGACAGTACTAGCCAGGTTAGGCCAGGCTGAGCTGAGTCAGGCCTAGAGGACTGGGGCCACTTCATAACTGACTTCATAAATCCCGCCAGCACTTCCCTATCCTCTTTTCCAATCCCCTTCTCTGCCACGTGCCAGTCAGAGCAAGGGAGTCAGAACTGGCATGGGCTATGGAGTATTGTGTGGGCATGCCCAGTACAGTTCCAAGAAGAACAAGGAGGCAGGGTCAAAACATTGCAGAGTTTGTCCAGAGCCCTCCTCTGACCAGGTTAGCCAGGGGTCAGCCAATAAGGTCAGCCCACTTTTACAACCGTTATGAACGGAGGGTTCTAAATCCCTAAACACATTAAACCAGTGTGGTCCACCCCGAGGCATGGCATACAAAGGGCTCTTCCCAATAGCTCACCCCCACACACACACACCAGCCCCCCCCACTCCAACAGCTTCCCCAACCACAGACTGTCTCCACGACAGGCCATAAATATCCTCCCAGACATGTTTTTTTTTAAGTCCCGCAGAACAGTGGATGTTGCTGTCTGCAGGAGCTGTGGTCAGTCTGGCCCTCAGCAGCTCTGAGGAGCCTATGTGTCTGTTTCCTGGACAGGAGACTGACCTCATTAGGGTGTCCCTCTCAGAGGCCTGTCACCCTGGGCCCGCGTTCCCCTCCCGTCGGGCCTGTTTGTCCTCAGTGACCAAACTAATGTCATTTGGGGAAATAACTAATAACCCGTGGAGAGAGAGAGAGCGGCCGGCACATACGTCTCCCTGGTGACATTTATTGCCTCGCTGAAGCGCCACCCGGAGGTCTCCGCCCCGATTAACAGCAGGGCTCTGTTCTGCATTGCTCTCTCCAGGCCTGTGCCTGACTGCTCTCCATCTAGACTGGCCCAGTCAGACAATGCGGGCTGCAGAATGCAGGACTAAACTGGCCGGCTTCAGACATTACTGACTGCTTTCAAACACATTGATACTGTAGGTTATGTACTCTGGAGGAGAACCGGTAAGACTCCATCAACGCAGTTTGCAAGAACTATAAAAAGAATTCACCAAAACCTGAAGCATCCATATCACATAAACACTGGTGGCTCTGTCCTGCGTCTGCTTCGGACTGATTATCTTGAAAATGCAAAGCTGTTCCTGCTCCACGGCTTACAAGGCTGTTTGAAATCACAAGTAGAAAAAGGGGAGGGCTTCCCTCTCACTGTGTGGAGCCCAGACTCTGAACGGAAGATCACATTTTGAAATACAGTTTCCTTCCACATATCCATCTACAGCAAGGCCAGTTGAGACACAATGACAAGTAATATAACAATGGAAGAACAGCAGCCATTTTGTTTGAATTCTAGATGTGCATGTGAACACACAATTTGGCGATCAGGTACATACCTGTAGGAATCACTTAAGTAAAAACAAACATTCACACAGACACACATACATACACGCACACACACCTGTGTCCTTCTGTTTGTTGCGGGAGAGCTCATGCACCTGCCCGCTGATCTGGGTGCGGAGGCCGTCGATGACCTCATCCAGCGCCTGGGCGCAGGCGGTGTCCACGCTGATGAAGAACTCGTACTCCTGCTTGTTTGTGCGCGACGGCCGCGACTCGATGTGCGTCAGGTTGATGCCCTTTTCCTGCCGTTCACAGAAACAGCGGCCGGTTACCATCAGCGCAGAAGAGTTACCATCAGCCCAGAAGATTCTGGGTATCTCCTATGAGGTGCTGCATATGGGTACCTGTTCTAAATTGTAATTCTGTACATTTTCTGTGATTCTGGACATCTCCTAGAAATTGTGGCTCTGTATAACTTCAGTATAGAGTAAGTCCTAAATTACGGAGGCCGAGAAGTGATGTGCTTGCAATTATTTTTTAGTGCCATTATCTCAAGATCACAAGCTAATTATTTCGTTATCTCAAGATAACAAAGCTCGTTTTCTCGAGATAACGAGAAAAGAATGGGCTCATTCCATACAATTTCACCATGAAAGTCTGAAGTGAGTCCAGTTACAGACCCTAAAACAGCTTGAGAGAAAGCTGATGGTGGGACTGTAATACCCTTCCATTCACTACAAACACAGCAGCCATTTTGCTAACGAACAGAATGGTCTAAGCCCATTAGAAAGGCTGGCCTTTAGCAGGGATAGAACAAACCAGCTCATAGGCTGAAGCCCTGCTGAGGTCACGCCTGGGCTGTGCATAGAAGCAGTAGGGAAACAGCCAGTCACAGGACAGCCTGGTTCACATGGCCTGGCACTCCTATGATTTTAGCAGAAGCAGCGACAGATTCTGGGGTTTGATATCCTAGTCACACAGCATGCGATGGACTGAACCTGGGAGAGGGGTGTGAGGGGTGTTTTAGTGGGGGCAAGGTGGGGAGGGAGGAGGAAAGGGGTGGAGTGAGATCTTGGAAGCTCATAGGCCCAGAGAAACTTTCATGTTTACAGTTGGACTGGGATGACAGCAGATTCTTGGCAGATACTTGGTGTTGATCTGTCAGAGAAATGCAATGACCTTTGCTCACCAGAACATTTACTGCACCAGCACCAAGCTAAAGCACAATACATATGAGTATACTCATTTAAATGAAAACAACATATTAAGATACATGTTATTCATATGAAATACATATAAAACATATTGATATTGCAAAGCAAAAATACATTGCAATATACCAAAATAGTAATACTTTATATATTTTCAATTTAGTCAATGAGCTAAAATACATTCTCTAATATATTGTCAATATATTATTTCTTTTTGTACAGGTAATTTCCCCTTTCATACGCATGCAAAAACATGCTGATACACACACACACACACACACACACACACACACTGTCCATTTCAGCAAACACTCGATACATTATACACTCAACCAAACTGTATGGTCCCATTAAAGGGGATGATCAAGATTAAAATTTTACTCGTGAGGGCATCACAAATAGCAGTGTCTGTGCGGTGGAGCACGTAGTCTAGTTTAAGAGTAGACAGGCAACAGAAAGGGGATGTACTTTGATATCAGACGATTTTCAATTCGTACAGCAAATTCAGGCCCTGTTGACAGAACGCAGCTATGACTGTTTGTTTAGGGGACAGCCCACATGGCTGACTTCCACTTCAATATTTATTCCACAAACAGAAACTTCAGATCGGCACGTGGCTCCACACAGAGGGGGATCTTATGGGAGCCCTAAAGATGAAGATGTGATTATACAGGGGGGCTAAATTATACAGCAGTAGAGGTACAGAGGGGTGATCTGACTGAGGTTAGAGAGCAGAGACAGATATGGAGGACACAAGATACAACTGAAGAGCAGACTGATACAGAATAAAGACAGATACAGAATAGAACAGAGAGGGATACAGACTAAAGAGGAGACAGGTAGAGAGTAGAGTCAGGTGGCCAGCAGGCATACCACCCTGCAACTCTCTCTGCGTGATGGCTAAAGATGGGCTAGGGCTTGGTTAGTACTTGGATGGGAGATCTCCTAGGAAAAAGCTGGTTGCTGCTGGAGGTGGAGTTGTTAGACCAGCAGGGGGCAGTCTGGCAAGAAACTAATACCCCAGTGCAGTGATGGTTTGTGATACTCTTTTTAGGAGGTTCCATCTTTCAGATGAGACATTAAACTGACAGATCCTGACTCTTTGATTGTTTTAAATCCCGTGGCACATATCACAAAGGTTAGGGGGTTCTGTAGTTTAAATGAGTCAAAGTCTTAAACTGCCACCCCTACCTTTCCCTTAATGCTATGTATGGGCTAAACAGCCTCCTACAGCTAATACTTCATGCCTAATATACAGCACACAAAATGACATGCTTACAGTATCATGTCTGTTTCATGCTATGTTTTGAATATCCTCACTGCAAACCCCCGATAACATCAATTACTTTCCTTCTGACAGATTCTGTCCAGTCATCCTGCTGTGGTCTCAGGTAGGCTGGAGAGGCGAAGTTGTAGCTGATTCATCATACAGTCACCACTGGTAATATGTCTGAATATGATACACCTGTTGCAAGATCAGAGTGCTGACAGACACCATAGCTGTTATGGTAGATATCTTACAAGCTTGAACCATGGACTGCTAGATAGCTCCTCAAAGACTGGCCAGAACTTCAGCTTTGCAGCACTTTGTAAAAAACATTAATATCAAGATGTATCATGATTATAGCAATAGAAACAGCGCATGAGCACTTCCTATCAGGACGGCAATCACAGTGGGTGCAGCTTCCAATCAGGTTGATAATCACAACAGGGGTGTATTTCTGTTGGGCAGACAATGTGCAGGTTTCTGCCCTCTCACTAGAGAGACCTGTTCTATGCCCTTGACCTTTGTTGCTGAAGATAAATATGAGCATAAACACAGTGTGAGACTGGGGTATCCAGAGCCTTTCACTCATGTGTGATGTGAGGGACACTTTCCCTACTCTGAACATTCTGTTCAGAACCACTGTCTGGTTCAACACGTCAACAGAAGTCTTCCACCAACACTGATGGAGTCCTTACAGCTCCACACAGACTCTGAGTGTGTGTGTGTGTGTGTGTGTGTGTGTGTGTGAGAGAGAGAGAGAGAGAGAGAGAGAGAGCATTGATAAATGTGTGTGTATGTGTGTATCCACATGCGCATGTGTGTACAAGAAAGGACCAACCTCAAAAAGTCTCAGGGCCTTGGCCAGAGCCCCCACCTCCTCCTTCAGGGAGAAGATGCAGGACAGCACCCCGGTCTTGCTGGTCTGCTCCTCCAGATACATGGAGCCCTGCTGGGAGATGCAGCACATACACGGGTCATCACCACTGACGCACCGCTCTGGTGCGTTCCTCACCTCACCTGTTCCAGGGTCAGTCAATCATCACACTCATTCACTCTGAGTGTCAACTCTGTATGCGTTCTGCCATTGATTGTGTCTCTAGTGCTTTATCTGTCCTTCAGTGGGTAACCTGGGAGGTGTTTGTTATACAGGAGCAAAGCAAAGCTCCATGACCACCACTAGAATGTGCTACTTTCTTTACCATCAGGACACAATCAATGAGCACCACTCTGATTGCCCAAGCAATTAATTATTAGAGAATTATTGACGCAGGAGCAGTGCTTTGAAATATTTGATCAGGGAAACAACCTGGCACCATCCCAAGTGTGATGTTTGAACTCAGATCTGGGTTATTGTGAGCCTGGTCTTTGCACAGTGGAATTATTTACAGGGTGGCACAAGTGACTCTCCTAAAGTGACCCTGCTGCAGTTTGGTGACCTTCAACCTCACCAGATCCCTGAAACTACAAACATGTTGCCTCTCTCTCTCTCTGTCCCTCTCTTTCTCTCTCTGCCCTCAAATACCTCAGAAAAAAACCCATTGGGTTGATTTCACTGCAGTATAATGAGCACACAGATGTTCCTCTGAAAATAACCTTATAGCAGCTCAGAATGCAATATGCATATATGAGGACATAGTCCAAAAGGGGTCATTAAATCAAACCCATGGATATCCATTTTTCATAGTTTAAAGCCCTGGGGGAGGGTTTGCCCATAACATCAGTCACATTTACTTTCCTGCGTACTTATCCTACAGTCTAGAGACCACAGCATTTAACCTCCAACCCTGACCTCTCTTCACGTCTTTCATAAGGGAAGAAAACAACATTCTTTACATTCTAAATACTAATACACCATAATCCTCTTCTTCTTCCTTTTTCATGAAGTTTTGACATTGGTATTATTACTGTTGTAGCAGTAGGTGTACAAGATATAATAGTAGCAAGGTCATTAGAAGATCCAAATGCACACATTAATAAGTTCAACACATCATAAATATAATGAAATGGATGTTATTAATGTGATTGGCTACTCAGTGCACTGAGGTCAGATTAATAACCTCAGCACTAAAGCATAGGCACCATAGATTCCATCAGCACGTCAGGGTAAGTTGCTTACAAATTTGAGAGAGCATATGTCTATTAGGTCAATGCTAATGCGACAGGCAGGAACATACAACTAACCATCTATCTATCTATGTGTTTTTCTAAATTTCACATGACAAGGTATGACAGATTTAGCAGTTCACTATCTGAAAACATAACTGCTCGTCATGGCCAGAATGATATCTTTATTATGTTACTTATGAATAGATGTTGATATAAATCAAAAACATGTAAAAATTTTCGACGACAAAATTGTTCAGTCACAATTGTTCCCCGTGGTGTCCACAAAAACTAATGACGTTCGTCAAAGGGCTTTTCTTCATTTATGAGAATATACCAGTGAGGGCAAGAATTATGACTCTGACAATGGTAATTCCTTCTGTCGTCCTTTTCTTACTAAATACACTTCATCATTATACAAAACAGCAATAGCTATATCGACGATACTATATATAAATATTCACCTGGGTGCCCTTCTCCCCGTTTATTTTACGGAATGCTGCGTCCATCCTCTGTTCTTCTCGTTCTGCAGGTCTTCACAGTGTTGTTTGACAGATACTCCCAGTTTGTTTGTGTAAAACTTCCCAAATTCGTGTTTTATAAATGGGACCGCGTGACACTACACCCCCTCAGTGTGGCGACGGTCATGCTTGGCATGCGACGGGTTTCAGATGTAGCTGATGCCAGTAAGGCACTTTTTATTGCCCGCTTGAGTATTTTATACGAATAAAATATTCACCACAAAGCTACCTGTTCCTACGCCTCAAACTCAACAAGCAGCACTTTCCACACGTTTCCTATTTCTGCGTAAATGGTTCATGGAGTTCCTACCGGACAGCAAAAGGGCCTAATCTGACAGTTACATGATTTTTAAAATCATATATCATAAACGCTGGATGTAATTGATTCACACTTTTTTGTAACAAAGGTGTGCTCTGTCTTCAGTATAGGCCTACTCATGTAGTATATGAGTACTGATATATTTCCACCGTCTGGTGCTTAGATGTAAACTATCTCGGAGATAGTTCTACCGGGACACTGCCCTGCAATTCACCTACCGCTGTGTGAATGACCGGCAGTTGCCCCTGAATGCCACCTGGTGGCAACAAAAAAGCGTCAGAAGAACTCAAAGACTGGGGGTAAGGGAGATTGAAAGCCACGTGTCCAGAATCGCTTCCCTCGCTCAGAAGTGAAACAAATAGATGCAGAAAAATCCAAAAAGCAACTAGGTGTCTTTCCTCTTAACTGAAGTTCCGTTTGTGCTATTTTCCAAAATATTTGGACAGTTTGTATTTCACTTTCATGTCCAAGTCATTGCGACCTCAACACTCATTACCAGCTACAGACACTAGATGGCACTAAAGGCCACATTACCTTAATAATAACGTTTCCCTGTTCAATTGCACACCGCAAGAGGTGTATTTGTAAGTAAAATTTATCTAGAAACACCTGGATATAGGTAGCATGTCAATAGCCCTACTATTTCCACTTGGCATGTTTTACCCTCAGGGTCAAAATTGAATGATGGTTCCATGGTTTCTGCAACAGCGGTCTTCATATTCTTGTGAAACCAGTAACTTAATAAATGTGTAAATATTATTTTTTAAAACATAGCGTGTTACTCCCAAACATGAACCTTGTTTGTTTGGTCAGCCTCGGATAGCGATTACGCCCGGTTGTACCGTGGGAGTTATCTTCAATTAAGCAGCTGTACGAGGACGTGATCAAGTGAGACAGCACCCGGGCCGAAAGAAGTCAACAAGTGAATACATTTTGAAAGCCAATTCATATTACTGCGTCCCGCCCTGCTTTGGGTAGTCAGAATCGAGCGTGAGGAACAAAAACAACCACCGTAAGTGAAGAAAAGTGAACATCGTTGACCAACTGGAAAACAGACTGCATGTGTAAAGGTCTGGAAAAACAGCAACGAAGCGGTTGCGCCACAGCAGCTACGCGTGAGAGTCATGTCTTCGTTCTGTCTTGCAATGCACGTCCTTTCAGTTTAAAATGGTTTACATGATGTCGCTTGTCTTAACTTTAAATGTTCTACCGCCCATTTTTAGCTGTGGGATGAAACCCACAACCATCAGGTTTGGAACAGTGCACGAGCCACAGCCTGCTTCAACTAGCCCAGAAGTTCTTGGTAATAGTAGTAGAGGTCATTGAAAAAGCTAGTATCTGAGAGTAAACTGAACAACCCTGCGCGAAGATTCACTAAATATATATGTGTGGTCGTAAATAATAATAAAAACTCTCCTTCAAGAAGTGGACCTTGGCCACAAGGTCTGACTGATCAAGTGGGCAATGTCCCGGACGCCAGCCGAACTCTGTGTCTTTAAAATCCCCCAAACGCCACAAGCCCGAGGCATTTTTGGGTATCGCATGGCATTCTGAATGGAACCGCGACATATTACATTTTCCGTTTGACTGCTCTCCGTCGTAGCGCGTGTGCTGCTGTACACTACAGCTCGTTCATAAATTCTCCATACCAGTGGCATGTCATTGTTTCCCGCAACTTGTCAAACGGCGCCCGAGCTCTGTGTAAATCTACTGTGCCTGTTTCAACAAGTGGTCGGCTATTCTTCAGGCGCACAATGCCGCAGAATCATTTCATAATGCGTTTCGGGGACAGGGAATCCCGCTCGTGCGCACCTGGACTCGCACCTGCCGCCTCTCTTTACTGGTTAACAAAGTAAATAAAAGACAGTTCCCTCTAAGCGTGGCAGCGCGTTAGTGTCCTTTCTCCGGCTGTTCCGTCAACTCACAAACGATGGTACCGTTATCAGTTACCAATCGCGTTCTGTGAAAATTATTCGAACTAATTCAGCTGAGTGATTCGCTTAAACACCACGGAATGTGGTTATCATGTCACTCAAAATTTGCGGAGCAGTAACTATTTGTATTCGCACGTTCTGTTTTTAATTAGTCACCCAAATGTATGGAATGACTATCACATGATACTGCGTGGATGTGTTTATTGCCCTGTTTTTATCACTCATAGGGATTTATTTTTACCTTACAGTTATTAACAGGTCAAACTTTTTAAATCCTTGAATTTAAAACAAATCTAGTTGCTACAAAGACGCGTTCCCAGCTCTGGTTCTGTATTTGTTCCACCAACAAGTGCAATCCCGAAACTACAGTATCAATATCTTCCATATTAGTTAGGCGATGCTCTTCTCTGCTTAGGCTCAGAACACACGAACTACGCGAGCGCACTGCCAGACAGGGGGCGCGTGGCTGCACAAAGGGACACACGACTGGCCGCAGCCTCGACTCCCGTCGTGTCCTCCGGTCCACTTTAGCCAACAATAGTCCACTATAACCGACCTGCTCCTCTGGCTTTCTTCATCCCATGTTAGTTCTGTCTAATAACCAATGACACCAAACAAACCTTTGTAATCAAAGAATATTTTCAGTTCAATTTTTGTTCACATTTACCTGAAGTAGGCTACTCCTCAGCAACTATGTGCATTGTCTGTGAACATCATACTCTATTAACAGGGATTCAAAACATTGGATGGCAGGAGACTGCTTCTCTGTTAATAATAATGACTCGTGGGAAGCTGTTCTTGACAGCGGAAAACAGACTTTATCAAAAAATGTACCACACACTGATTAAACCAAATGCATATGGTCTGGTGTTTTTAAATCAGTTTCCTTTATTTTGACCAACTGCGTGTTCAAACAGGTACTTAATTCAGTCATGTTTAAAAGTAAGCTGTACAAAGAAGTCTTAATAACAACTAAATTGAAAACGAATCCCGCACATCAGGCAAGGATTATAAACCGAACAGCCAGACCCTGATGAGTTCTGTTTTCTCTCTCTCGATCGTCTGCAGCGACAGTAAACTTTCCAGAGAGCTACAGAGGGAAAAAAAAGCCGAAGTGTTTCTATACAAACTTGGGCGTCCAGTTGTCATATTAATTATAACACCGAGCGATGACTGGACCAGTCCGAATGGAGGGAGCTCTCTCGCTCTGTCTCTGGAAGGCCGTGGAAGAAAGAGTCTTTACAAAGCGCTAATTGGACCCTGGAAGCGCACTGACAGGGCGTGTAGATAGGTTTCAGAAAGCCCGGCGATGGCGAGAGAGCGGGGGGAGGCTGAATAGAACCCACGCTTCTTTTCTAAACTCTCTTGCTGTGCCAAAAAAAGACGAAAAAGAAAAGAAAAGAAAAGTTGAAGGGTGGGGGGTGGTCTTCAATGCTGGCCCGATCTTGAATGCCGTAGCCAACAGAGAAAAATTGCGCTATTTATTGTATTTTTTTTCTCTCTCTCTGCCCCTCCAGTCATTCATCGCTGCTGTGCAGGAGAGCCGGTCGGTTTTGTTTAGAGTGAAAGACCTCTTCTTTTATTCTCCCTTTAAAAAAGGAAAAAAAAATGTCGAAATACACACTGTCTGGCCTACTGTAACAAAACGGGGTGTTACAAAGCATGCACAAACCCTCTCCGAATACATGGCTCCTTATGAGTGCGAAGATTTAACCCTCCGTTCCGCCTCTGCGGCCGCGATGATTAGTTCGGAGGGAAGTGGAAAATCCGCCTGTTCTGCGGAACACCAAGCGCTGCCGTGTTGTTGTGAAGTGTTAACAATATACGACGGGTAACCTTAGACTGTGCGTCTATATCTGTGCTACCGTGACAAGTGATCCGCCGTGAACGAGGAATTCAGGGCCAACTTGCACATTCATCACACCTGTGGGGGAAAAAGCAGTACAGAGGTTGTAATTTAAAAACTGCAAGAACAATTCAGCGTTTTATTGTACTTTTTTCGACTCGAAAGACAGCTCTCGAAAGGAGAGCTGTCTTTCAGCACTACCGAAGAACTGTTCCCCTTCCAAAAAACCTCCCAAGTAATTTTGAATACTCTAAGGCTTTTGGAATTAGACATACCATCCCCTGCATACGCCTCTCTTTATAATACACTATGTTTAAAAAGTACCTATTTGATAATGGAATGTATGGAGAGAACCCGATTGAGTTTAACTACTTAGACTACATGTCAGAGTCGCATTACTTACGTGAACACTGTCGCAACCATGCCGGGGTTTAAGCACGAGAGCTTAAACGCTGATAAATCCTGCCCTGATGGTTACCACAGGACAATTCAAGTGCATTGCTTCAACCATGTCAGACCCAGTGCTGAAGACACAAAATGTGGTCAAAGTGTTGGTTAGTACCCGTGTATGTTGTAACACAAAGGAACATTCTACTGTGAGCGGTTTTCAAGGGTTAGTTTGTAGTGAGAGACCTTTACATTTGTGGAGAACTTTTTTCCGCTGGGTCTAGTGAGTTTAAACACAAATTATTCTATTTCACGGGTTTTAACAAAAAAAAAGTTAGGTACACGTTGACATAAAATGGCAAAGGGCTTTCAATAAGTTTGTTTGAAATACCGAAATACCGTTCGTGTTTTCTGTATACTAGACTTTTTAACCAACAATAACAGATCGTGCTGATGTCAACGACAGACATTTATTTTTTACATGAATAGAACCAACGTCCATGTTTTAGTGTCTCATGGATCTACGACAAAAACTTTCAACAGCTTTTTGATACCATTGATTCATACTTTGCATTGCTACCCATTGTTTTTGTTGTTATTGTTCGGAATGTTGGACTTCTGAGAAAGGCGAATTAATGGATACACTGACGTTGTGCAAGTTTTTGTTTAAAGAGAACTAACTTCGTTTAAACCGCCGAAATAAACATCGGTGACAACACACACGCGCTTTTGTTCGACACAAGTAAGGCATCTGGTAGAAACCTGGAAGCTGGTCCCAGTTGTGCTTTGGCGACTGTTGTTTATTCAGTGGCTGGAGTGGCACGCGCCAGGCGTACGCATTGCTGCAGAATTTGGAGCCCAAGGTGAATACAAGCGCGTGGAGGCGTGGTCAGGTCCAGCGCGTGGGACTGCCAGTGTATTGAAATACCCCCGCTGCAGCCCGTTCACAGCACACATTGCAGTTTTGGGAGCGTGCGAGGAGAAAGCCCACGAGATTGCCTATTTAAAAAAACGACTAAAGTGTGCACATTAAGCCACACGCGAACGCCACGAGCTGGGCGCACTGCCTTCAAGAAAGCCAGAGGACTTTGAGTTTCTTTTTTTCCGCTTCTATTTGCTCCCAACGCCCACTGCCGATGGACATCACTGCCAAGATGGAAATAAGCGTCAGCCAGCAACAGTTTGTGCCGCCTGCCTGCTTCTTTGCTGCTGCGGCACAGAACATACAGCTCAGCCCGGCAGATAGCCAGTGCAGCGGTAAGTCCGCATCCAAGCAGGTGAAGAGACAGCGTTCCTCCTCACCCGAGCTGCTGAGATGCAAGAGGAGGCTCAATTTCGCAGGGTTCGGGTACAGCCTGCCCCAGCAGCAGCCGCACGCGGTGGCCAGGCGGAACGAGAGGGAGCGGAACCGGGTGAAGCTGGTCAACAACGGTTTTGCCACACTCCGGGAGCACGTTCCCAACGGCGCAGCTAACAAGAAGATGAGCAAAGTTGAGACCTTGCGCTCAGCAGTGGAGTACATCCGGGCTCTACAACAACTCCTGGACGAACACGACGCCGTGAGTGCCGCCTTTCAGTCCGGGGTCCTGTCGCCAACGATGCCGCAGAACTACTCAAACGACATGAACTCAATGGCCGGCTCCCCCGTGTCCTCTTATTCTTCAGACGAAGGATCTTACGATCCACTGAGTCCCGAGGAGCAAGAGCTGTTGGACTTTACCAACTGGTTCTGAGCTTCTGCAAAAGGTTTGTATATTATTATTATTATTATTATTATTATTATTATTATTACACTGTTGCAATTGATAATATAATGTTTTATTTATTTATTTCCAATATTTTTACATTTCATAATTTGTAACCCGTTCGAGAAATTGATTGGCTGCACAACTCTGACTCTTTCTACCTTTATTTTGCAGGTATATGAATTATGTTTTGAAACGAGGAATACTTTCAGCACGCGCGAAGATATCACACAGCACAGAGGAGGTCGTGCGCCCTCCGGTAATTAAATAAATAAACCGAAGCACTGCGTTTGCGCACCGGTCCGGTAACGGGACGGGGTGCGCTGGAACTCACGGCGCTTACACCGGCTCACATCGCCACAGAGTCAAGTGCCTCGGGACCAGGGAGAGGACGATTCTCGTGCCAGACGTACACCGCTGACAGCGTGGGAATCCAACCTCCTCGCGCAATGGCCCACGAAAACAATTATTAAAAAGTGACCTTTAACAACACGATAGCACACAAAACACTTTGTAAACGCTGTTTTCAAACTATGCTACACCCAATCAAAGAATTTCAGAAATTTCAGTAAACTTCTATGACGTTTGAAATCTAAAATGCTTCCAACTCTGTGGATTTTATCATAAATTCTATTTGTATCAAACATGTTGCTTTGAAATATATTAAGCTATTTTTGTATATAAGAGAGATTTATAGAAGTTTTGTACACAATGTTTTACCATGTATATATCTTGATGATATATTAATATGTTGCTTATTACCTCTGCCTATTTAGACTTGTAGTCTACATTGTTTTGCAACTGGCAATGCTGTGTATGGTGTATGAGGTTTCAAAGAGGAGTTTGACACTCCACCGTTTTACTTTAGTACCAACGTGTCTTATTTAATAGGAAGTATGTGTTATGATAATATGTCACGGAGTTCACTATGAACAAAGGTTATGCAGCTATTGTCCAAACGCAGAGTACGGAGGACGTTGCCTTGCCCCGTACTGTCTGTTCCACACTGCCTTCAATGCTACTGGGTTTATATGTAAAACAAGAATATGAAAAGCCTATAACCACGTTTCCATGATCTAGTTTCATAATAAACTTTTCTAAAGTATTTGGGCTGTGTGCTTCATATTTTGTTGGGGGATTATGTCTGACATCTGTGGCGTGTGAGTGGACGAGAATGTTCCAGGACCTTGCTGACTTAAACCTGAAGTTTCTACTTTTCAGTCAAACTGATCATGGTACTTGTTAGCACTGCTGATGAGATGAAACACATTTTTAAAAAACCAAAACCACATAGCGCAGAACAGGAGATAC
Organism: Megalops atlanticus; assembly: GCA_019176425.1. Classification (NCBI taxonomy): domain Eukaryota; kingdom Metazoa; phylum Chordata; class Actinopteri; order Elopiformes; family Megalopidae; genus Megalops; species Megalops atlanticus. The sequence goes on from CM032897.1 coordinate 17,843,445, forward strand.
TTTCAGCATAAGTGGAATCTACATGGGTTATGGAGACTGTCTTAATTGAAATATGTAACTAAACTTGTAACTGAAATTGAAGTCTTCACTAACAGACAGGGATGTTGAGCACACAGTAGAGAGTTACATCAGATATTCTTTTGGCCAGAATCCGACTTGAGTGTACTGTTCCAAATAAATACGATTGCAAGACTAATGAATAGAGATGGGTTCCTCAGCGCGTTCGCTTGTGGTCAGGGTAGCGGGGACGTGACATGAATATTTGCGCTTTTTGTCGAGTTGGCTTAGCTTTCCCCTCAAATGCATGGAAATTCTGCTTGCATGCATTGCCAAGTCAGCCAGAACCATTACACAACACAAATATAGCTACACGAGTGAGTCTCGACAGCAAAACAACATGGTATGATTGATTAGCGTTCATCACCCCCGACCTCCATCCAAACAAATCTTTAATAAAATAGTAAATGTAATTTGAATGGTTATTGTGAAGGCAGACTACTTAGATTCAAACTGATAAACCGGAACTAAGTCCTCCAATAAAGTGTTTTGTGTTCCGCGATCGCCTGGCGCTGGAGAGAGATAAATCTCACCGCACCGCTCGAGACAATCGCACTAATCGCGCGGGACAACAAAGACCGCGCTTGTTTAGGGAAGCCCTTTCATGCTCATTGACATGACCTTGTGCACCCACAACACCTGCCGAACTCAAGACCCTGTCCTCTGGCACCGGGCGAACTCTTCTGTGTCATAAGAAAAATATGACAAACAGGCTCCAACAAACAACGCATGTTTACTATTGAAACGTCTTTTTGTTGTTGTTGCTGTTTGACGCTGCTTCAAAGTTCTTAATTTACTCGGATCCAGTCTTAAAGAAATCACTACTATTGGTTAGACCCTCATAAGGGGTGACGAGCTTATCTTTACAACTTTGACTAAAGGTTAAAGAATATAAAATAAACTTCAGAGCCACGGGCAGGCGACTGCAATATGCTTTTTGTAGCAATCTATAAAACGGTTATCTTTGAGTAAACACTGCAAACTACGAATAGGCTTGAACAACCAGTTTAACTCTGATTTAAATCAGATCCAGTGTTATTCGAACGGATCGACATAAACCCTGAACATGTTCAAATTGCAATAGATCTTTTGTGTAAAAAAGTTTCTTGTAATAAAAAGAAAGTGTGCGGGTGTGCGGATGTGTTTGTTTGCGCATTGTGGGCGTTTGTGCATGTGCAAATAAACAGAAACAAGTATAGCTCAACCTGTACAAGAAATTTGTGTACATTAATAAATATGTTTTAGTTTACTAAAACATACTCATTAATATTTAAACAAATAGCGAAATCCTTATATGGAGTATCGTCGAGCGCAACCTGTAAGGACACGCGTTTGCAGCTGGGCGCGTGGCTCGCTTAATGAGTGATAGCGGCTGTACTCTGGTTGAGTGGAGTCGACGCGCTATATTGGCTGACGGCGCGTGCCTTCTGACAGCAGCGCGCGACCACCTCTCAACAACTGCCCTTGGAAAAAAGGGAGCGTTTTCCTGGAGGTGTGCCATTCGTTGCGTGCAGGCAGGTGGCTGCGAGAACCATCAAAGGACAAAGTAGCACCAAGTGCTGCTCACCTGTTATCTGAAAGGAGTGTTGCACAACACTTAGTAACGTGCCTCGTTGTTTTCCTGCATTTATCCAGTCACTTCTTGACGCGAAGATCTTCAGTTGCTTTTATTTAAAATCAGCATGCTGCTGTAAGCGTTTGTAGTGTGGGTTTATATATATATATATATATATATATATATATATATATATATATATGCAGCATGTAAACTGTTAACTTACTGCATATTTGTCCGCTGAGTACATGTATATGTGTTTATACGTGTTTAAATAACACTGTTACAAATATTGTTTTGGTCTTTGGTGCCACTTTCGTTTTCATTGGTATTTTTGAAAGGCATAAAAATGAAGAAAAATTTTTTCTAAGTAGTTTTACTGGGACTTTTCCAACTTCTGTGTCAGTATATTAAGAGAGTCGGCACTCATCCAGAGTAAAACTGAGAGGCTGGTCCAGAGACAAAAAAGGCTTTTTGAACAACGTATGAATAATGCGTGCTCCCCTTGGCTCCCTACTGCGCGCGCCCCTATTTCAATGCGTCGTGCGCCGATGCAAGAATCTCATTGGAATACTGCTAAGCATAGTGACAATTACGTGATCGTCTGTCAGAACGCATTAACGCCTTCTTTCCCGACTGCGTCAAGCGAGATGGAAATATAATCTACCTTATCCACTTGCTCTTTTCTCTCGGGATTTGTCAAAAGCGTTCACAGATCTGCTGGTAGAAGGGTAACTCAAAACCAAAAAAGCCCAGAGCAGATTTTTGTACATTTATTTATTTACAAAACGAGCAATTGCATTTTTCGGTCCTTTGTAATTACGTAAATTGAAGGAAATTAGAAAACACCAGCAATCTTAGATCAGTTCTATTGTGGAACTTTCCAACTGAATAGTTAATTTGTCAAACGTCGTATGACAACAAGGCAGAAGCTTATAAATATGAAAAAGTTTTCTGGGCAGAGATGAGATAGCAAAACAATGGCCTGCTTAGCAAATCAATTTTGCTTCCCTTCGTTCGCCCCCTCCCTCGCGCACGAATCGATTAAAGTGGCGTATCGTCCTAATGCGCAAGGAGAGGAGTGCTGACTGAGTCATCCCAATAGGACCGGACCTCGTACTGATCAGGTGTGAAATTCGGTTTTGATTGAAAAGGGACGCTCTTTCAGCTGGATTACTCCACATGATTAAAAATCAAATAGGGCCATATGGCATGGTACACGTTCTTCTACCTCGCGGTAACAATGTCCGTCTATCTGACCGACAGAATTCATGATTAATTTATTGCCATATTATTTTGTGTGTCTTTTAAAAGTCAGATTAAGAGGGAATTGTCGATTGCCGGGCAAAATTTATTTTCCCATTTATTCAACATCATATGCTCTAAAATGTGTCAGACTTAAAAATATTTTAGTGGACTACGTAGTCAAATGCAGTAAATTTAAGCCTTACGTAACTGCCGCGGAGTAGTCGCATTTTTTTCAGTACAGGCATTGGTGCCCGTACAACCTTTTGTCATTCTTCAGTGTATCAGTGCGGACAGAAGTGGCTGTAGATTATAGTGGACATAGAAGACTAATTTATGAGTCAACTTCTTGAGTTGGGTCCTTGAATGACTCGGTTAGACAGCGTTTTTATTCAAGGAAAATATGCTCGTCTGTTGTGACTGCTAGTTAGACATTTTGTACTGCAAGGTCCTGTAGTGTATGGATGTCCGATTTCAGCCAGCAATGTGCTCCAGCACCAACAAATTAAATAACAGTCTTAAGCGCCATTCAGACTGGCGGACTGCGAATCAGTGATAAGTACAACTTTTTCTTTCTTTGAACGCCTCTTTTGTTCATTTTTCCTATCTCTACAGACAGCACCTGAATGTTAAGTATTATTTATGAGGCGTCATTTCGCTCGCACTGTGTTTAGCACAGTGCCCGTTCTGACCGGGGATTAACAAGCGTCGTTGGCGAAAAGAGTAGAAATGGATATTGACAGCACAAGCATAAACCAATGGGTTCTGGCGCATTCCTGCCGCAAAACTTCCGATCTGTTGCCACGGGAGACATCTTAGCGCAACGGCCATGGACGTTATCTCACTTAAAAGTCCAGTACTACTCATGGCTTGCAAACACTGAAACACAAGACTGGATGGCTGAATACAATGCATCCGTTTTTCAGTCTCTTTAATCTAATTGATTTGGATCGTTATTAAAGCACACTGGTAAGCACAGGTCACCTTATCAAGCCCGCACACAAATTAACAAAACAGGCTCAACAGTCATATACAACCCGTTCTCGCGATAACGTCCTGAGCGACGTTGATAAGGCCGAGTACTTTACAGTTTGTAAGTATATTCCAAGGAATTCTTGAGGGAGAACGATTGCTGCCGGTACTATTCTTCTATATCCTCTATATATGAAACACATATCTTTAGTGATTTTCCCTCCATTTATAAGTGATATATATGTTCCAAGATGGTAAACGACTGCCATTAAAAAGCTATTATGCACAAGCAATGCTTCAGCCCTTCTAAAATAATGTACAACCCTTATACACTTTCCCCCAACTATATGAAAATTAATTTAGGATTCAATTTTAAAATGCAACTTTGTGCCACATGAAACAGCAAAAACTACATCATCCATGTTTGTGCTTTTTATTTAACTTGTAATAATATTGTTTCTTATGGTTTTACATTATAATAACATCTTTATTTGTTATAATGTTGATTCTTATAATTAGATATCATAACAATTATCACAATAGAGAGTATTTACTAGCATGATTTTTCCCCAGTGTTGTTTCTGTGCAGTACTGTAAAATGAAATCTTGGCATTCCCATTGCTAAAGCCTACAAGGCAACACTAAAGAGTTGCTGCTTCAAAGTGCCCTCTGCGAACACTGAGAGAGCAATGGTCTGAGCAGAGTATGGTGTTTGTGTGATTCTGTGCAAGTGTGTGCATGTGTCTTGTCCTTTGTAATGGACTGGAATGGTCTACTCCACCATTGTCAGCTGGCATCTTGGACTGTCCCTTCTGTTTTCTTTTTCATATGATGTCCTCATCACCCCACTCTACCATCCAAAGTCTTCACAAATTAGTCCCTGAAACAAGGAATCTGTCCCTCTACTTCAAACAGCCCTTCTCACTCCATAATGTCTGCCTATCATGCACATACTAACACCACCCAGTTACACACACAATAAAGCCTGCCTGTAGATATATATTGTCATGTTTATCTTATCATATATATGTCAAACTTGTCACACCCATTGTAACAACTGAGTGCAACACTTTTCTGTAACGCCAACTAAACATGCACTTGTAATAAATTGAGTAGCACCTGTCTTTCAGGGCCACAGGCCTTTAAGAAGGAGGTTAAAGAGGAGCAGTGGTTTTATCCATGGCAAAAGAAAGAACACACATGCAGGCATGCATACACACACACACACACACACACACACACACACACACACACACACACACACACATTCACACATCAAATCAATTACAAAGAATGCTGTAATACATCTTACCAAACTGACAAATTAAAAAAATAGAAAAAAACAATATTAAAGCAGATGCCTGGACTGGACTCTCTCAGAGTTACAGTGTTTCTCTGTGCTGTGATACAGTTATGGTGAGGATGGGAAAATGGGACATATTTCAGTACCACAGACAGCAGTCAGGGCTCACGCGTCTATCTGCACACCTGCCGCTGATTCTTTTCCTGCGGTTGAAACTCTTGACAGCTCTTCATAATTCGTCATGTTAAATGGCGCGTGCGAGTGCTGTCTCAGTGCCTCGGAGTGTGTCGTATTACACATTCTCACGCGTCACGCAGCCATCCATCTGGAGGCATCTGGGGATGGGCGTCGCAGGCCTGAGGGCGTGGCAGGACTGGCCCGCGGGTTCCGTGGTGGTGGAGCTGCATTGGAGATCCCCAGAATGCCCTTGGGCCGTGGTCACAGGCTCCTGGTGTCGTCCAGCGGGTTGGTGACGACCGAGCTGTGTATGAGGAGGAAGAGGGGGAGGTGGGCCAGGAAGTCCAGCAGGTCGAGGGACCGGACGCGGCGGAGCTGGGTTCTGGCGGCCTCCTCGTGCTCGGGACGGATCCCCCCCGCCCTCAGCTCCACCAGCAGGTGCTCCGCGCCGAGGACGCCGCTTTGGGTCGGGCAGTCCTCCGTCTGCGTCTCCAAGAGGAACAGGAAGAGCTGCTGCAACAGCAAGGCAAAATCAGTGGTCAGGGCAGCAGTGAAGATCAGTGGTCAGGGCAGCAGTGAAGATCAGTGGTCAGGGCAGCACTGAAGATCAGTGGTCAGAGCTGCAATGTGGAGTAGTGGTCAGAGTAGCAGTGTGGGCAGCAGTGGTCAGAGGAGCAGTTTTGAACAGTGGTCAGGGCAGGAGTGGTCAGAACAAATTACAAGCCCAAGAACCCAAACTGGCAGAAAATGGCCAAAGTCTTTTGTAATCCATCTGCAGAGCAGAGATAACAATCATAGCAGATAGCTATTCGTATGCCAGCAACATTGAAACAAATGCATGTGTGCATGCATGCAGGCATGTGTGCGTGCATGTCTGTGCATGCGTGTGTGAGTGAGTGAGTCAGCGTGTGTGAAAGAGAGAGGGAGCGAGTATGTATCTGTCTGTGGGTGTGTGTCAGTTTACAGTGGCCCATTTGTAGTCTTGTGTGAGTGCACCTGTTTGCACAGTTAAATGCATTCTGGTTAATAATAGGGGGGTAATCCTCTGGCACTTACCCATCCAACATCAATCCGATCCCTACCGGCTCTGTAATTACCTCCCAAACCCCCCAGCACCACCCACCCCAAAGTTGGCCAGGGCACTCCGCACCAATATCAATACGCATTCTAGACCTGCTTACTAATTACATCCCCAACCCCCCACCCCTCCCCCCCTCCAAAATCTGGCGGTGGCTTTCCACATCCATATCAATACGCTTTCAAGTCCGCGAGCGGGGGTGGGGGTGGGGGCGGTGAAAGTGGATCTTTTCAATAGGACGGGCTGCCTTTGGTTGTGAATTGCTATGCTACACTCCCCGTCCATCTTGAGAGGAGCTCCCCATCTCGCCGTGATTACAGGGCGGAGGGGACGCCACGTACACGACCGGCCGGGCGCTTTAATAAGATTAGGGCCCTTTAGCGTGGGGAGGAGGAAAGGCACTTTTGCTTTATCGCTTCAATGCAGGGGGATTCGGCGCGCTCCCGAAAAGAGCTAGTTTTACTGCCCTCCCGTCTGAATGGCACTTCAAAGTGTTCAACGGTCTTCATTTCACTATAATTACTCCCCCCACTGTGTTGTGTTTCACCATGTTGTGAGTGTGCCGCGATGATACTGGAGTGCGTACGTGAGTTTGCTGCCTGAAGGAGGGAGGGATGCAGATATAGAGAAAGAAAGAGAGTGAGAGAGAGAGGAGAGAGAGGGGGAGGGGGAGAGAACCCTTCTTGATTCATAAAAACTGGATCTGCTGCAGAGACGCCATTTGGGTATGGCAGACTATGGCCGAAGCTTCTGAGGTATTCGAAAAGGAGCAGTCCTCATGATCAAATCTCCCTCCGCAGAGCAAACCAGTTCATCCGCTCTGCTTTGAGCAACTGCAAAACCCGCTCAAGAGCCCACTGTCTGTCAGGTACAGACCACCAGTGCTGTGCTCAGTCCATTCATGCAACGATTGCTCAGTCAGATGAACCACCAAGTGTATAAAGTCCTATTTGGGTCTCTGGGATAAAGATAAACTTTAAAAGCAAACTGAACTGGTGGCCTACCTTTAAAACAGTTTATTGCTTAGCAGGATAGCTGAAAGCACTTCCTAACCCCAGCTTTTGGGTCCTAACCAACCAAATACTTCACCCATTACCTTGGCTCTGTGCAGCTGCAGTTCCACTGATCTGAAGTCCATCTTCACTATCAAGGAGCGCATGAAGTCACTGAGAACACACAAACACATCTGCTGTGAAGAGCTGCTTGAACTGACATCTTACACATGTGTAAATCACCATTACATTACATTCGTCTCATTTTGTCAATTTGTAACATAGGTTACAGATATTATACATTTATACAGATGGATATCTACTTAGGCAATTGTGGTTAAGTACCTTGCTCAAGGGTATTATGGCAGTGCCCCAGCAGGGAATCAAACCAGTGACCTTTCAGTTACAAGCCCTGCTCCTTACCACTGCACCACACTGCTGTACATTTAAGTGTGGCATGCTTTACATGTGTTAAAGGTTACAGAGTGTATGCAAGAAAATGATAATATATAAACCTGCTTAGTGAGCACCCATGTATAAATCACACATCTATCAGACACGCACAAATACATCTAACATTATGAGCCAAACTGGTCTATTTCCCCTGTTACAAAGGCAAAGAGTGCTGGGTGTAATGGATATGTGTTTTAGAGGACGTCTGACTCAAGTTACCGACACATTTCGTGTCTCTGTTTGTATTTTAGAACATTCATCTTCTCCTGTAATGAAGCGGAACTCTCTTTGCACAGCCTGTTTACCAGCAGCGAGCATCTCTGGGCTCCAGAGCCCCCACAGTGCAGCGAGAATAAGTGATCATCACCCCCTCTCCCACATCCTCCAGAGTTAGAGGACTATGTGATCAGCAGGTATGACGCTTGGAACATTCAGAGGACTGAATGTTTGACATGTGTCTTCACAACTGATACGATATATATGGGGTTTAACCTCTTCAGACTTGGATTCTTTGGCCCTAAACACATTGCCTCTCTCTCTTTCTCTTTCTCTCTTACAGACACACATACTTTGCCTCTCAAATTCAAATTCAAATTCAAACAAACATGCTTTCTGGCATGACTACACTAATATACAATGTTGCCAAAGCAGCTAAGACTCAATACATTTACAATATTCATCTTAGTAGTACAAATTAACACATTAACACATTAACCAGGATTAATAGTAAAATCATACAAATTAAACAAATATTGACTATGAAACTAAATCATTGTTCCGCCAGTTTCTCTCTCTCTTTTTCTTTTACTGTCCTCCCCCTCCCTCTCCCTCTCGCTGTCTGTCTTTCCCTCTCCACTTTGGATTGGCCTGTCTGTAAGTCATCCCTCAGAACAGTAGATCGGGTTTGGTCGGTGGTCGGCCCGCTTTGTATCAGTGGCCCACTTTGTATCAGTGTCAGAGCGGTATCAGAGTGGTGTCACAGACAGTGAACGGGTCGGCCCGCTCACCCAGCGCTGAAGCAGGACTCAGGCCGGATGAGACGCGCGCCGGAGAGAGGCGGCGTTTCTGGCGGGCCCGTTTTGGCGGGGACCTCTCGTGGGGAGCTCCGCTTTGAGAGCGGTGATGGTAAAGCATTCTGAGCCTATTGTGGTTGCTCACAGCGCCCTGTGACTCAAACAATTACCCCCGGACACGGGACATCCCGCTACAGTAACGGATAAAACTGCTGTGTGTGGGGGGGGGGCATTGGTGAGGCAGTGAGGCGGTGGGTGGCGCAAAAGATGGGGGGCGCGATGTGACCACTCGCTGACCAACACAAAACACTCAGTTCAGATAATTACACACAGACAGAGGGGACTGTGTTCAGACAGTGCGGCGTGTGGCACGGCGACGGCCAGCCCTGGCCCGCGCTCTCCTCCTCCCAACCCCCCAACCCCCAGCTAACGAGGGCTGAATAGCCTGGAAAAGGGTGATGCTCCCAGCGCTGCGCTTCCAGGTCGAGAGCACGCTTGAGTGCCTCCTGCTCCAGGATTGGCCCAGGTCCCTGGCGAGAGCGCCAGAGAGGGAGGGCCCGGCAGCCACCGAGGGGGACAGAGCAGCTAATGATCATTAATCGCACTTGGCCTGCATGAAAAGAGCCCAAATTAGAGTCCAGGAGGGACATTGCCCGGGAACACAGTGCCCGGCGCAGAAACGTGGCAGCCCAACACAAAACTACAGCAGCCCAACACAAAACTACAGTAACCCAAATACAGAGACAAGGCAGCCCAATGCAAAACTACAGCAGCCCAACACAAAACTACAGTAACCTGAATACAGAGACAAGGCAGCCTAACACAGAAACTACAGCAGCCCAACACAAAACTACAGCAGCCCAAATACAGAGACATGGCAGCCCAACACAAAAATACAACAGCCCAACACAAAACTACAGCAACCCAAATGCAGAGACAAGGCAGCCCAATGCAAAAATACAGCAGCCCAAATATAGAGACAAGGCAGCCCAACACAGAAACCAAGCAGCCCAACACAAAACTACAGCAACCAAAATACAGAGACAAGGCAGCCCAACACAGAAACCCAGCAACCCAAATACAGAGACAAGGCAGGCCAACACAGAAACCCAGCAGCCCAACACAAAACTACAGCAACCCAAATACAGAGACAAGGCAGCCCAATGCATAACTACAGAAACCCAAATACAGAGACAAGGCAGCTCAACACAGAGACCCAGAAGCCCAGCACAGAGACACGGCAGGCCAACACAGAGACACGGCAGGCCAACACAGACACCCAGCAGTGCAACATGGAAACAGAGCAGCCTAAAAAGGGAGCAGTGTCACTCAATAAATGTATTATGCTCCCCCACGGACACAAACAGTGGCTGTGTGGAGCCCAGACCACTTGCTTATGCAAAGCCTAAAATTTGGCGGTCCCCTACTTTGGGGGAGGGTGGGGGTGTCCCCATTTTAAGACACAATCGCCTGCTGACCCAGTTAAAGTGTGGGGGAGGAAGAGCAGGGGGTGTGATTGGAATGATGACCTAACAATCATGTGTCTTATGTGGTTATGGAAGCCCATGCAGAGTGGGAGCAATGCATTGTGGGTCTGAGAGTGTAAAAAGGGGAGGGAGAGCAGTGCAATGTGGGTCTCAGGGTGTAATGAGGAGTGCAAATAGTGCATTGTGGGTGTGGGGTATAACAAGGGATGAGAGTGGTGCATTCTGGGTCTGGAGGTGTAGAGAATAGAGGGAGCAGTGCATTGTGGGAGAGGGGGGTGTAAAGGGTAGTGAGAGTGTTGCATTGTGGCAGTTGGGGTGTAAAGAGAGTGTTGTATTGTGCAGCAGTGCCTCTCAGGTGTCCTGGCTTTTGAATAGGTATTTCAGCCATCCCTGTGCTTTCAGCCATGGCTGGGAATTGACAGGAACAATGCTGGGGGATTTACTGTGCCACTGGGACATCTGCAGTCTACACTGCTCTGATCTGGCTCTGCTTTCCCCAACCTGCAGATATTTCACAGAGGAAATACACTGAGGCAAAATGCATTAAACTGTATCTCCCGCTTACATACACAGGGCAGGGAAAATATTGCTGTCTCACAGACACACAAGGCGGGAAAAATATGCCTCTCTTACAAATGAACGGTGGGGTGAATGTGTTCACATTTGGGATCACAGAACAACAGCAGGTGTGTTCTGTGGAGCTCAGGTGACTATAGCCTGCGCTCAGGAGTGTTCACCCCATCCAAGCCATCAGTAAGATTTACAACATGCAAACGCAGGAGTTCCTCACACAATCTTATAATACGCCCCCACCCCCCATCTTGCCTATGTTAATTACTCTCCCCACGTCTTTTCTTGTGTACCATCACAGCTATAATTAAACCCTGACTTTCTCTTTTCCCTGCAGGTCTGGGGTCAGTCGCGAAATGAGAGTCTGAGGATTTCAAAGCAAGTGCCTATTCCCTGGGGGCAGCTCTATTGGAACTCAGGTCATGTGACCGGCAGCAAGGGAATGCCCGGTAGCATATGGCCAGAGGGACAGATGCATTGGATCAGAGAGCGACACATCGAAGGGGAGAGAGTGATGGGGGAGGGAGAGACAGGAGAGACTGAGGAAGAGTGCTCTCTGCCACACCAGGGGCATTTCATTTCACACCAACAGCGCGCACACACACACACACACACACACACACACACACACACACACACACACACACACACACACACACACACACTGATTTTATATCTATTTGTAGCTTTTTATGATGAATTCTTAACACTTTCCCAACACTTTTCTTGTGTATATGCAGTGACTGTTGTTCTGACATCTACACATCCAGCACAGATCATTCCTCCAGTATTGTCATGTTGTTTGTACTGCAGTGTTTAGGTTATTTTTTGGTAATATTTGATTGATTTGTCCCTTCACTTGAACTTGCATCATATTATTCAAGTTCAAAAACAAATTAACCAAAAGTTATACCATATACTGTATATTTATATATGTGTAAGTATGCATACATGTCCCTCAGGACATGTTTTTACATGCATACATTTACTGGACATGTTTCTTGGTTGTGTGCTGGTAAGCACACACACACACACACACACACACGCACGCACGCGCGCACACCCCCCCTACTACTTACTCCAGGGCAGCGATTTTCTGGGCCAGGCTGGCAACCACAGCAAACAGCCGGAGGTCTGTCAGTCCCTGTGTCACTCGAAAGTCCACCATCTCCAGGATCTGAGTCACACACAGTCACATGCAGTCATAAACCAGAGACAGTTGGTGGGCCACAAACAGCAGAGGTGAATAACATTTTAAACTGATGAAGGGCCTGAGGTTGTTGTAAAGAGCCGTCCATCAGCTGCAACATTTACTTGACAGTGCCTAATCTAGTGACATTGCCCTTCATAACTTTATATTAAATGTTTTTATAAAATTATAAAATGTCTATATTTTATAACAAAGAGCTTGAGTTCAACAATAAATAACTGCCCATGAAGAAAACACTACAGCAATACATTAGATGCAATTGTGTAAAAAAGGAATTGGCTGATAATGATCTTTTATATACTTCCATTTGTTAATTGTGTCAAATAATCATTTAAAAGAGGTTCAAGTCAACTATCAAATGAAGATTAGGTTCTCTGCTCTCACTGATTGCAGGTGAGTGAGCACCACTGTTACTGATGGCACAGGTGTGTGCTGTGTTTACAGATACCGACCCTGTACACATATATTTCCTCTGCGTCAGACAGAACCTCTGGAGGTACGATCTCTTTCAGAGCCAGCAAAACCTCGAAGCAGGTGAGGTATCCGTCACCATCGCTGTCCACCTGGAGAGAGATGCACACTGCAAACATGATCATCATCGCTATCATCATCATCATCATCATCATCATCATCATCATCGTCATCATCGTCACTGTCAACAACGCTGTCCTATTAGAAAGAGATGCATTCTGTGTACATGATCATCAGCATCATCATAATAACCACTGTTCACCACCACCATCATCATCACACTCATAAGAGAGGCTGCAAAAAATGACTGGCTGACCATCATCACGATCATCATCATCAACCAGCCAGCAGAGAGACAGAGAGGAAAGCCCTGGAAAGATATGTGAAATCCAGTCTGCTGTGAACCGGAGACACAGCACAGGAGGGGGGCACTGCAGACTCTGCGGGGTCGGCACTGACGCTCCACACCATAAAACTAGGGATTCGTATTACAATATTTATCACTACCCAAGGACTCGGTGAGGATTTCACCCATACTATATTGCCCACCGGAAACTAATGCTGCCCTGTATGAAGAATCTGCAGCACTGAACATAAGTCATCTAATGTTTTTGACAAACTAGTCACGCAAGTCATCTAATGCTTTTGTCAAGCTGTCCAACTGTTATCCACTTATTGTGCTTCCTTTGTTTGTCATCATAGATGGATCAATAAACCCCCATGTTCTTTCCACAGCTCAATGCATTCCTCATGTCAGCTTCCAGTGTGTCCCTCTGGCTCAGCACACACAACTGTTTTCTCTCTCACTGATATGTAGCGCTACAAGAGGCAGCACTCAGAAAACAGCTGTGTCCCGTTGGCAAACTATTGAGTGTTAAGTTTTCATTGGCTGTTGCCAGTCACTCATGGTTCCTTGAAACTCGACACTGAACAGGAATTGTTAAAAATTTCAGGCCAGTTTGAAATCCACCTGCAGCTCAAGGTCACCTGACACACTGCATAATCTGAGACATTCACTTGATGATTTCAGCATTCATGAGACCAATTTTAACCAGAACAGGGACAAACTCCTATTTTAAATGCCTAATAAAAAGGCTAAATCAGGGCTAAAACCGTAATATGTGTGCTGGGCTAAAAGGCTGACAGTGAGAGGGTAAGATATTCTCAACACTCACCGCTTCAAAAGCCCTTTTGTACAGAGCCAGCTCCTCTTGGCTGAAAATGCAGTACTTTGCCAAGAAGTCAACTGCAAAAGGAGGCAGGAGAAGGGGAGAGGGGAGAGAGAGCGGATGCTATCAACAAGAGCAAACACACTTACGTTTGAGTACACATAAATGCTGTGGACACACTCATTTTTATTTGATTCTTAAATCCTCAGTTTAATCAATGACCCCCATTTCAGGTTCTCCAGTACCTGGACCTCCACCCTGCACCCCCCTAGCTTGTGGAAAGGGATCAGGTAACCCTTTGCTGGTGTGCTTTGTAAAGTTCCAGAGAGGGACCTTTTCTATGGAGTGCTTTGTGACATTTTGCTACAAAACGCTCCACGCCAGCCTAAAATTGACATGATGATCAATTGAGGCAGAATGTGAATGAACACACACACACACACACACACACACACACACACACACACACACACACACACACACACACACACACACACACACACACACACACACACAGTGCAGAGTTCTTTTACTTCCATCAGTGATGCTATCAGTGCTGTGCAAGGGCAGATGTTTAAAGTTGTGAAAGCAATGTAACTGTTCTCTGTGACGATACTGAAGACTTTTGTGGTGGCTGGTGGCAGAACCACACTGACAGACTGATTATTAGTATGTCAAAGAAACTTCCACAATTTGTGAATATATGTCAACACACCTATACTCCAAATATATATAACTATCATGATTTATATAGCTACCACAATAGTATAGGTGTCTCGATATGTATATATATACACAAACTACTATGATTGTTTGTGTATACATATCAAGACACCTATACTACTATATATCACCATCATGATGTTTATCACAATAGTATCGCAATAGTATGTTTACATCAAGATACCAGCAGGCCTACATATGAAACTGTCAGGAATTACATTTTTATATTTATACCAGGGCATCTGTTACATAGTTTATTTAAGAATTGGGAACATACACATTAATCATAATATGTAGAGTGCAGTTTGTGAAACCATTACAATGTTTGAGAAGCAAGAAAGGTCAGAGAAGGAGAGAAGAAGAGGAGGTAAAAACATAGAAGAGTAAAGAGAGGATGAAGGAAAGAGGAGAAAAGGAGAGAGGAGACTAAAGCTGCACCTCCAGCAGCTGCTGCGGTTCGGGTGCAGACGATAAGAGAAGAGAAGCCACTTTAAAATGCATGTATTCATCCCTCCCAGAGGAAAAGGAGCAGGACGCCTTTTTAAATCAGTCAGAACCCAAAGCTCTGGACCTGTGGGATCTTCAATCTGCTATTTACCCCGCTCCCTCCTCATCAAAAAACCAGACGTTCCATGCCCTCCCCCCCCCATTCCCCTTTCAAACGCAAGGCATCATAGTCACTTCTACTCAACTTTAGTTCTTAAAGGTTGGTTGATCAAAACCTGGAGCCCTGCGTCGTACATCTGTTTGCAAATATGTGTGACGGGGCCAACAGCCACGGAGTGACCCGCGAGTCCCCCGAATGCCACCCTGATCCGGCTTTAGCACCCCCTTCAACCCTCTCCCCGCCCCCCCAACCACCCCCACCCCCACCCCACGCGCATCTGCGTCCAGGGCCAATGGAATCGCAGCGCTGATGGATCCGGCGATTGGGATTGGCTCACGCATAACCCCCCCCCACACACACGCACACACGCACGCACCATCTTCAGGACGGCCTGCTGCCGGCACACCGCCGGTCCCGTCCGCGGCGCGATAACATCGGCAGCACGGGGGCCACGCTCCGCCGGGAAATCACCCGGGACAAAAGGTGCGCTGGAGTGAGAGATTAGGGAGGAGGGGAGGAGGGGGCGGGGGGGGAGCGGGTGGCAGCGTAGAGGTGCGGGGACAAAGCAGGCACACTATATCCTCCTGCCTGATAGCCTTATCTGATTCCACCCCGAAAGCTTGACGGCTTCTTTTACCAGTGCTTTAAAGCGCACTGGCTGCTCCTTTGGTGTGAAGCCTAGCAGAAAATGTTCATGAGGCGAGGAGGGCCGGGGTGAGGGCAGGGAGAGGCGGGGGCGGGGGGTGGCAGGGAGGGGGGAGTCATTTGGCCGGCGCTGTAATCTGTAATGAAACGAGGCCGATTCAGAGGAGAAGAATGGGGACGTGATGATGAGGACCGCGGAGGTTTACTCTTTCATTCCTGTTTGTTTTTCTTTTTTTTGTTCTTTTTTTTTCCTTTCGTTCAACCCCCGAGGACTGCCCTCGCTTCTGACACGCAAGAGGACCTTGTCATTCACTGGAAGAGTCATCGTTTCAAACACTTCCCGTGGGCGGACTCATATAGCTGATCTATTGGTCTGTGTGAGCAGCAGAATGAAATATACTCTTTATCCTCTCAGCAGATGATAACAACATTGTGCGTTTTCACCACTATACATTCATGTTTAAGATGAGAGGGTTGTGTCCCGTGCAGAGTGGAATAGTCCAATGCTACATGTGGGTGACGGCCCAGAGACAGTGAGGAGGACACAGAGCGACTAACTAACAGCGACACAGGGAATACTAACAATAAAGGAGAAAACACACACACATGCAAACATAGGATAATACACATACATACACACACATACACACACAAACATTAACACATGGGTACCAATATATACAGGGTAACACGCTCAGACATACACACAGGTCAAAATACATATACACAGACGCAGTCAAGCTAACACACACACACACATAGGCCAAAAAAACAACAGCCTAGCAACAATAGCATCCACCACAGCCCTAACCACAGAGCACAGTTCTGCAGCAGCATAATGCACTAGGAGAGTGACTCCTCTCCTCCTTCTCCTCCCTGTCAGAGACGGGGCATGATGCCACACTGCTGCCGCACATGGGCAGGCTGCTGTTTGTTTACCCAGCCTCTCTGAGCTAATGCCAGGCACAATGCGCTATTCCTGAGAGAAGGCTGAGCAAACACAGCTTCCATAAAGGCACTGTATCTCAGACACACACACACACACACACACGTGTGCACACACTCGCGCCCTCTCTCTGTGTCTCTAATTCTCTCTCTTTCTTTCTGTCTCTTTTTCTCCTCTCTCTCTCTCTCTCAGGGGCGGGACGTGCTAACCAGGTGTTCCACATCAACACACTGGCATTCAGTTTGAACAAAATCTCCAGCAGCCATGACCTGCAACCACAGGCAAACCTCTGCTTTCAGGAACCAACAATGCGGCGCTCTATAAAAGCCGAAGAATTCCCTGCAGAAAAGAAACCAATAACAAAATGTACTTGAATCCTGAATGAGCTTATGAATGTGAACCAACACAACAGGGACAGGGGAGGAACAGTGTGAGTTGCAGTCATGGAGGAAGAGTGAGTGAGTGAGGGTGGGTGAGTGAGTGAGTGATTGAATTAGTGAAAGTGACAGAGTGAGTGGGTGAGAGTGGGATTAAATGAGCGAAAGTGACAGAGTGAGTGAGTGAGAGTGGGTGAGTGAACAAGTGAATGAAAGAGAGAGAGTGACTGAGTGAGAGTGACTGAGTGAGCAAAAGAGTGACAAAGAATGAGTGAGTGGTTGAGTGAGTAGGTGAGTGAGTGAGCGAAGGGACAGACCAGGGCAGCTCTTTGAACTCTTTCTCTTTCTGTTCTTTCTCTGGCAGGCAGTCAGTTTTCTGGGTGCTAATTATGCTCAATTAGTGCTTTACTGCAGAGCAGTGGTCTTGTATTAGAGAAAAGCACAAACATGTAAACACACCAGTACACAAACACAATTACAGATGCACTTACACTTCAACACACACACACACACATTGTGTGTACTATAAATTATCTGGCAATACTAATGCATCTCTGTCATGTCAATAAACCAACTGAACAGAGACAGAACAGGCTGTGAGTGCATAGAACTGAACTTGTTTAGCAGTAATCAGCCAACAGCTGAAGCGCTTCACTGCAGCATAGGTATCAACAAAACAACTTTGTGTGTGTGTGTGCGCATGGGTGTGTGTGCGTGCATGTGGGTGGGTGTGTGTGTGTGTTTGTGTGCGCATTTGTGTGTGTCTGAACAGCTTCAGCACTCTCCAAAGTGGACAGCAGTCAGTAGGAGTCCCACGCTGTTAAAAAGTGAACCATTCTTCAGGAACCTCACACACACACACACACACACACACACACACACAGTTGTTCTGTGGATACCTGTTCTGCACTGAGGTGGCCCAGCTGTTGGCTGATTACCGCTGAACAAATCTACCGCAATCAGCCCTATTCAAGCGCAGTCAGACCCGCTGACACGCCTTCAGCCAGGGTGACAGCTGGCTGCAGAGCGCTTCTGTCCTATCACAGCGCACTCAAACTCCCTGTCCACTCTGGCCTATATACCACAACAACTCTCCTCACCAAGCACCATCACAACTCAAGTGCAGAGGACTGGAGAGTGTTAATATAGAGTAAGGAGAAGACTGTGTAAAATCACAGAGCATACAAAACAGTGTTAATATACATTGAGGAGGAGGCTGTGTAAAACTACAGAACAGAGGAGACAGTGTTAAAATGCAGAGTAGAAGAGGCAGTGTAAAGCCACAGAGCAGATGAAACTGTTAATATACAGTTCTTAGTAGAAGAGACAGTGATAAAATTCAGTGTGAAGGAGTCAGGATACAAAGCACTGAGTAGTGAACCATGGTAAAATGCAGAGTAGAGGACGTAGTGTCCGACTGCAGAGTAGAGGGGGTGGCGTAAAAATGCAGTGCAGAGGAGGCAGTGAACCACAGAGTGGAAGAGATGGTGTTAATACGCAGTCTAGAGGGGATAGTGTAACATCAGAGAGGAGAAAAGACAGAGATAAAATGCAGTGTTAAAAGCAGACTCACAATCCTCAAACCTGGAGAGATTCGTGTGGCCGTTTGGGTGGGTTTCCGTGGTCCCACCCTCTTGCAGTTTGGAGTAGATGTGAAACACTTTGACTCTCCTCTCCTCCTCCTTTCTCCTCCTCTCCTGGAACAGGCTGTCCAGCCTCCATGACCTTCTCCTCTGCCCCTGTAGCTCAGTGAGCTCCCCTTTCTCCAGGAAGCCTGGCTGTGGGCAAGACTCCTCTATCCCCAGGTCTTCTCTGTCCTTACAGGAGCCTGACAGAGAGAGGGGGAAAGACAGGGCCTTATAGCACTGCCTGGAACTGAAAGAGAGAGACAGGGCCTTTACAGTATTGATTCCCAGTTAGAGTTTTCAGAAATCCCTACGCAACTAACCAAATCTAGGTAAAACCAGTTTTGCCTTCAGCTGTTCATGGCATCCTTCCTCCACCCCATTGCCACCCTTTTTCTCTGTTTATGATGTCCAAATGAGGAGGGAAACAACTTTGTCCTAATGAACAGGGGGAATGCCTTCATCCAAGCCAGTGATTACTGTCTCTATATTCTCCAACAGATACATTTGCATTGTCTGATAACTGTCAACCTGCAGCTCATCACAGCTGTATTAAGTCTGCTTACTCGATTCAAGGGTCAAAGCCTTCTTTAATTTATCATTCACACTAATTCAACCTTATTGGTTTGCTCTTATTTGTTCTTATTTGACATTTTACTTGCATTATATTTTTTTATTCATCAGTCAATACAATATTTGAGTTTGGGTGACAAAATGTTGTATAAAAGGTGCTATGTAAATAAAATGTATGATTGTAAATGTTATTATTTGAGCTTACATTAGTAAGTGGAACTGGATGGTCATGATTTACAATAAAGAGATGAATCCCCCCTTCCAATGCTCATCATTCACCAATCACAAATCACCAATTACAAAAACTAAAGGCATGTGAAAGGCATTGTGGTGGGCACTGTGTGTTCGAGTCACACAAACAGTTAACTCATATACTCATCTTTAGGCTCTAAGGCTGTTTAGGGACAAAGACAGGGCTGTTTCTCCATCATCCAATAGTCCCACATTGGAATATTTGCTTCAGTTTTTGTGGTCCTAAATCATGTCATATTGCCCCCTGAATTTACGTCATTCAAAGCTGTATCTGTTGTCTTGAAGGGAATGACAAAAATCATTTTTGGCTTTTGAAACAACAGAGAAAATGAGCAGAGATTGCACCTAGTACAAAACTACAACAGCCAGCTTTGTTTGTAATAATTTCTCCTAAAACTGTGTTGTGTGTACATATATCTCACTGCAAACAGAGAATAAAGCAAAAAGACTGTTGCCCATTGTTTTGCGGTTGTTAATTACCGCAAACAGTGGAGCATGTCAAGCCCTTCAGCCCTGCCTGTTAGCACCCTTTCTGAAAGGGCCACACTCCATCTCAAGGGTCCGGTCTGTTAATGTGTCAGTCACCCGGTAATGAAGGAGCCCGCTCTCTTCCACAGGAGCTGTTCACACAAAGCCTGGCCGAGCCCGGCGGGGGCGGGGGGACGCGCATAAAGAGAGCCACCCCTGATGGCTGAACATTCAGGAGGCAGAGAAAGCGGGGGGGTGCGCTTGTTTGTTCGTTTGTGTCCACTGGAATTACAGCAGGGACAGCGGCGTCAGTGGAACGCTCAGCCGAGGAGGACTGAATGGCCCCATCGATCAAAACACTGCGCCTCGACCCTGTCAGAGTGCCCCCTTTTCAGCTAAAAAGTCATCGCTCATGTCCGCGTGTCCTGTCCGGCATCTCATTGGTCAGCCCTCCGGGTGGAACGATGTTCCATTCTGCGGTCGGTCCTCCATCAGGAGTGATGGCTCCGTCTCTGGCCTTGGCCCATTAGCTGCCCGAAGGCCCCCGCAGACCAGCACAGCCCCACCTGCAGAGAACCCTCCCTGCCCCCCCCCCCCTGAAGAGGGCACACACGCTCACATGCTGTGGATTCAGACATAATTCCAGTTCAAGGCATCCAATCATGAAAAGGGATGGTGTCAAAGTTTCATTACAGATATGAAACAGAGATATGCTTTTTGTGGACATCAGTGACAGTTATGACAGTTTTGGCATCAAGACAACAGGGATGAGGGGGTGTCCTAAATGTTCATTCTCACATAGACAGTGATGAAGACACCCATAGGAGAGCCTGCATTAATGTTTTTGAATGTTTGGAAAAAACGACTACACTTTTACGACAGGCGTCCATCAAGAATGACTGGCATCTGCAAATTCTTTGGTGTTCACACTACAAAAATAAAAAATTGGACTTTTTTGAGATTTTCTGTCTTTCCTTTAGAGTTTTTGTTCGCTCTTTCAAAATTAAATCCTTGAATGGCTTGCGGGGGTTTTATTTGCCCGGTTAAAGCTGGAAACAAGGCAGCGAGATGCTTGGAGACCATCTAAAGCACACAGACCGGGTTACCATACCAACAGGACCCGCTGAAAAAGGTAGATAGCTGGATTTGGCTGAGGGAGACCCCGTCAAATCCCTCGCGCATGCACTCCCCGATCTGGAAGGGCAACAGAAACAAAAACACACACACAGACACACACACACACATCCTCCCTCCCTCTCCGTCGCTACGAAACCAAAAAAAAAAGAACAACAAAACACACACACACCCACAGGAAAGGGGACAGAGGAGGGAAGATTGTGTCTCTTTCTTTGTGTGTTTGAGAAAGGGATGAGCGTTTGAGCATGGGCGAGGCAGCTCACTGCAGAGATGCCACCCAGCCTCTCCTCTCCTCCGTCCCTCCTGAAGGAAGGATGGGGGGGGTGAGGAAGAAAAGAAAAGCCACCCAGATTATTTATTCATGGGGTGATTGTCCTTGCCCTGAGCCTTTTTGTCCCCATTTTCCCAAAGCGCTGTCCTCTCCATCAGCCTCTGACAAGTGCCAATCATGGGCTTGATGTCCTGGGTTTTGGGGGGCGAAGGTAGAAAATAGAGAGGATTTGGAGACAATGGCCACTGAACCCACAGTGTCAGTGATTTAAAGACAATGGCCATGGAAATCTGGGGGGCCAGTGTGTGGTCCTCTTTCGGGTATTGGGGGGGGCGGGGGGGTTGTGAAGCCAAACTGATCCTAACACGGCTAATCTCTGTCCCAGAGTCTCCCCTTTTTTCACACCGTTAATCTGTCCAGCAGAACCCAAAGCTTCCGGAACAATCCGCGGGGGTCAGTTCAGATTAGTCCTCTTTGTGCTCCGCAGGTCGTTACATTTATTTACACTTTAACATCTTCAGTAACAGCTGAATGCTAAACACCCTGGTGAACACTCTAAGACCCCCGGACCCAGAGAATTACACAAACCCATGAAATAATTACGAGGGCGAGGACAAAGGCCCACTCACTGATCCTCGGACACCAGGAATCTGCTTTCTGCTGTTTCGGGGAAAAAAATCCATTGATTTACCAAGGAGACACAACTTTTAATGTTACGTCGCGACTATCTTCTCATCAGAGATGCAACAGAGAGGTACCAATGGTGACAGTTATTAGAACAGAAAGAGCTGTTTGCAACAAAAATAGAAAGTAATGGAATTTCTATTTTCACAAATACATTTTGTCTCAGTCTATTCCTGCCTGTATTTATTTATTTAATGTATTTATTTATGGCAGCACCTCAACCCTCATCACCATCACCACCACAATCCCACACACAAACAAAACCAGGGATCGTGAACAGTAGATACACGGTAAAAATGCAGGACCATGTGAAGTCAATGCATCTCACCTCACCTCCCTACATCTCTCTCTCCCTCCATGAATAACAATCAGGTGTCCTGCTTGTTCAATGCCCCCCCATCTTCCCCATTCTCCTCCAAGGAGGTGCTGTCCTCTTAGATTGCTGAGCCCAGGAGTGACCCCCCTGAGTGACCTCAAGCTGACCCTCTCCCGGGGGACTGACCATGCCTTTGGCCTCTTAAAGGTCATTGTGCTGGAACAACTCCAACAATGGCCAAGGTTAGTTCAAGTTGTGACATCTTCCTTTTTTTCCACCCGGAGATGGCATAATTAGTCAAACTATCTCTTTATCCCAGCTTCTTGTGACTTTCGCTAAGTGCTTTCCACAGTGAGCAGCTGATTGACAACTGGATCTCAGTGAGATCGACTGAGCATTGACTGACATTGACTGAGCGTGGAAAAGTGTCATCATGGTACACTTTACCAAAAAAAAAAAGAATTCTTAAAGGGAATGAAGAGCAGTGTTCTCACTGACAGAAAAACCAGTCACCCAGAGAGATCTTGTCACCACAAAAATCCAATCACTAACATATAGATCTGCTAACTCAGAGGGATACACTCCCTCAAACAGAGATCCACTCACCCATAGGACTTTCATTCCCAGTCAGGTGGGTACTCTGTCCACTCCCCTCAAACTCTTCTCCATCTGGAAATAATGGTTAAGAGGTGATCCCAACAATATCAGATGTCAGAAGTAGATGAGTGATTACATTATTTGCATAACAGTGCTATTCAGAACAATTTACATTGCTCATGTATCATACATTTATGGAGCTGGAAATTTTCTCAAAACTGTTCTGATTAGTACTTTACCCATGATTACAACAGCAATGCCCCGCCTCGGAATCGGTATCCTGTTATGTTGCAAGCCCTGCTTCTTACCACTATGTGACACTATATGCACTACTGGAAGCATTTTATTAGAAGAGTTGGACTCTGCATTGTAATTACATTAGCTAAAAAATATATTACGTGAGGCCTACATTATAACCCCGCTCCTCAAAGCTAAATTCAGCAGCAATCACCAACAGGCCCCAGCCCCATGCATTGGCCCCACCCACAGATGTGAACACAACCCCCAAGCTCAGGATCCTGATCCTCCTCATACTGAACTGAGTCACATGTGTGTATGCATGCACGCAAACACACACACACACACACACACACACACACACACACACACACACACACAGACAATGCACACAATGAGAGAATGAGAGCAATGCTAAACCAACAGTCAACAGTCTACCCTGCAAATCCAGTTCTTCGTGTTTCAGATATTACTGTAAGCTGGACCTTTCAACAATTATTCATCTGTGCACACAAGACATCCAAACAGAGTGAAGATCAGCCAGCTGATATTACTCCACAAAAGACCACAGGGCTTAAGTGCGCTGGAGACAGAGGAAAGACAAACAGAGGGATGTCCGAGAGGAGAGAATTGCTTTGACTGGCCCCTGTTCTCAAGCAAAGAGAACGGCTAATACGAGCCCAGCTTTTATATCACCAGCTCTTGCTATTGTATTAGGATGGATGTGTCTGCGTTCACCTCTCCCCCACTCCTCCCTCTCCACACCCCGTAACACTTGAGGGCCCACCCCACCTCAGGAGAGAAAGGGTCAGCGAAACGAAACCTGCCAGATAACCCGCCAAATGGGAAATGAAAAAGGAAAGGAAAAGGAGGAGGGTTCTTGGTGCCGATGGTGGACAGTACATCCATCGTCAGCACCAGAGAAAGAGGACCCAGAGGAAGAGATGTAGGATGACGGAAGGAGGAGGAGAGGACCTGAGGACTGGCAGGAGGTACTCCCCCTCCCAGCAGTACCCAGAGGGGAACCAGTCAGGACGTTCTCTCTGAATCGCGGAGACACTGGACTGGATCGGCCATCAGAGTAGGCCTGTGTGAAATGCACAAACATGGATCAGAACCTGTAGAACATTCTCTTTGCTGTGACAAAACTCCAGTGATGTCCTATGAGCAAAATGACAATTATTATACATTTAATTTACCAAATAATATCCCTAAACCTGTTTATGATGGTTTTACATGATAAACAAGCATGCCATTTTAAATGAGGATTGGCATCAGCCCTTTTCTCTTCAATTGTGTCTGATGCTGTAGCATCACATAAACCTTTGCTGTCTTCATAATAAGTGAGTATAATATAAGACATTTGGTTCAGTAAAAGATCCAAAGTTAGCTTAACCTTAAATTCAGGTGGTCCCTCATTGCAATTAAAACCATTTCATGTGAAGCGCTCAAAGGTAATTATCTCACGTCAGGTTAAACCAAGCAAGGAGGCTGTTGCTCAGTCTTGTTGAGACATGTTACGTTAACATGTCACTGTTAAGGGTGCAAATCACTCAAACTCGAGGTCAGGATGTTTATCATTTACAAGTAAGTTGTCTGCTGTCCCTGTTTATAGCTGACCAGCTGCAGCTGCAATACCTCCACAGTATATCGCCAGGCTTCAGTGATAGCAACAGGCACTTTAACTCAAATAATCCTCCCTGAGATTTGCCTGTGCTTTGGCTATTTCTGTCAGGATTCTTATTTATCCAAACGATAACCAGATCTGAGATCGGTAATGTTAATCTCATATCTGTTGGGGTTCTCACTGACTAAAACTAGAGGTAGATCTGAGGTCAGTGTCATTTAACCAAATCATATGTACAGTTGAGGTCAGTTATCTAAATCATTCTTCTGTAAGGATTCTTACACAGCCATACCTAAAGGTCACTGTAAATTCTATGAGAATTGTTTTTTTTTTTTTTTTTTCCCCCCACACAATACCTGCAAGATCTCACTGCAACCCCACATGGTCACAAAAATGTGCTTTTGCACACTGTGGTTATATATAATCAAGCTCTCTCTAGTCAATTGGACCACTGAGCCATGTTCAGATTATTAAGACACTAGAACCATGGGCAGGAGAGTAGAGGAATCATTTAGCCTTTAATTTCTAGACCATCCTCTGTCACAGGGGACTGGTTTCCTCTCTATTCAGGCACCCTCATCCATTCCCCTGTGCCTCTGCCTACTGCTGACCCATGGCTCTTGACACTGTCAGATTCACTCAACAGCGCACCCTACTGACAGCAGCTCAGAATGCAGTGAGTCATTAGAGAACAGAGTCAAACTGCTCCTGCTTCTGCTCACACTGATAGACACTCCTGTGGGCTGGCAAACAATCCACCACACCACTGCTAACGAGCTCTCTATTCCTCCTTTCCCCTGTTCCCCTCCCTCTTTCTTCTCTCTCTTTTTCTTTCCCTTTTACTTTCTCTGTCAAAGCTTGTTGAGAAACAAACCCAGTTTTCTGTGTGATGTGGAGATTCAACGGGAGGGCCTAGTTAGCAGTTGCACGCTGAGGGGAGCCTTGTCTTTTAAAATTGAAAATGTCTACATCATATAAATTGCATTTTCGTTATCAACATCATCACATGTATGACTTCCTACTACGACCATAAACATACATTAGGAGGAAAAAATGTCCATATTCAAAAGGGTGGGACCATTGGGTCTGGGTGTGAGAATGGGGGCACAGTCCCAAATGCAATGTGACTTACGCTAAATGCCCAACGGTAGCTGGGTCTGAGAAAGCATGTCCCCTGTGCACTTTTCCAGGTTGTGCACATGCGCAGATTCTCTGCAGTAATGTGTGAATGGAGGACTCACCATGGCATGAAGGCTCAGCCCTTCTGCACCTATTCTGCCACGGCTCCTCACTCCCTTGTCATCTCTCAGGCCTGAGGGAGAGTGGGGCTGCAGGATTCCTGCCAGGAGAGACAAAGCACAACCTGCTGAGAGAGGCACTCACTGACTTCTATATGAAAAATGAACACATCTGATTTGATTCATATACCACCATACTTCCAGTACAGTAATTAGTATTGTCTGGTGCAATTTGTCTAGAGTGTGTATGTAATGTGTAATACACACACAGAGTGTGTGGAGTGTGTGTATTGTGTGTAGAATGTGCTTGTAATCTGTGCTTTCATCTGTGTAACAGGCAACATTAATGATGCCTTTCGCATCTACTGAAGACAAAAATGGTTTCTTCTGAGCTAATCAGCTAACCTAACATTTGAAAGAACCAAAAACTGAGCATTACCAACCCAAATTGAACTCACATTCTAGAATTCTCAAATTCTATGACAACGGCAATTTTGAACAATGCTTTTAACTTTTTTCAGTTTAAGGTTGCATCCTTATCTACAGTGAACCAACCTGCTGTTTCTGAGACAGTATATCAGTGCAATATCTTAACGTACATCATGCTTGGGGAATTTTCCCAAATACAAAAAAGAGTTCAAGTTTCGTCCCATTCTCCATCTGAGGTTTTGACATACAAACAGTGGCAGGCACATACAAGCAGCACTGCGGACTGATGTTTCCACCCACCGGTTGGGTCACGTTGCCTGTATTCTGGCCAGTGTGGAAGGTTCACAGACTGGTAATAAACTTGTGTGCTTTGGCCAGTCTCATAAAGCCTCATTCCCCTGGCAGTGGTGGGCCTCCCCCCACCTCTATTGTCTGACAGGTAAAGACCTGCAGGCGGATGACTGACAGCCTGGCGCTGGCTCAAAGCCAGAAGTGACAGAGCGCCGCTTTACACCCACTGTAAAAGGCATTAGTCTCAAGGCCAGCCAGCCGCTGTCACACCCAGAATGGTGCGGTATTCCCCTGGCTGGCCAAGTCCCAACACAAAGTACTGAATGGAGTCCCTATGTGTGTGCTGTCTCAAACCTTCCCTTTATTCAGTCATAAAGCAATGACTGTCAACACTGCTCTGCTTATACTACTACCTGTGCTGCACTATCAACACTTTTATCAAAACTGCCCTGCCAGTTCTGTTTCAATAATACGACTCTGTCGATAGTGCTGTAACCACACTGTTTCATTAATACTACTATACCAATACAGCTCTACCAGTACTGTTTCACTAATACTACTCTACAAAAACAGCTCTACCAAACTGTTCCACCAGAACGTCACTATCTACACTGACTAACAAACTATTTTAACAGAACTGCTCTAGCTATACAAATTAACTACCAAAACTGCTCAACAAAACTGTTTTACCAAAACAGCTCTTACCAATACTCTTTCACCAGTGCTGCACTATTCAGTTTTTTGTTTTTTTTTTTTTTTAACAAAACTACTGTTAACCAAAACTGTTCAACCAGTATTCTACCACACTTGTTCCAGCAGTACTGTTCCACCAATCCTGTTCTCTGAACTGCAGCGGAGTGATTATTTTACTGAGGGGAATATGTAGGAGCATGTCAAGTGGTTTAAAGCAATCAATTTTCACTTTGGTTTGTGTACACAGTGACCGGACAGCTTGTTGGCTCAGAGCAGGTCAGATAACTGAAGTGATATCAGGGAAAGTGTGTGTCTGCCAGTGTGGGCACAGCTGCCTGTGTACACTCAGGGCTCTAAATTACCACCACTTCCTGTGGACACAGGAAGTCCTACTGCTGCCTGCACTGGAGGGGAATCACACACACACATTCATGCACACCCACGCTTATTTAAATTACTTACATTACAAACACTGTACACACAGCCTCATATTTACACACTTTTAGAGGGCTTGTTTTTTTTAGAAAACTCTGGGATCACTGATCTTTATGTTTTATGAATTGGCTGATTTAGGGGCCTCAGGTAATGGCATGAGCCATTGATGTCTTATAAAATTCAGTGAATGTGCCATGACTAAAAGGACAAGCCCAGTACATACAATACTGATGTGCAGGTGTTCAGAGCAGCGCTGCAGAGAAAGACTACCTGTGGGCGTATCATCTCCCCACATGCTGTAGATCCCATTTTCACCCTCAGCCTGATGTCCCACGCTGTCTGAACAGGGGGACTCCCACTGTGAGCCCGGGGACAAGGGCTCCTCACTGCCAGGGTGGTCAAGGAGCAGGAGTCTTACACGGGACAGGGATCCCAGATCTCCAGAGTCACAGCCTAGGCCCAGAGAGGCTGCCCGCTGAGACAGCACTGCAGAGAAACAGTACATTTAATATATTTAGCCAATGAAAATCTCAGGGAGACAGCATAACCATTCTTATCTTTTATGGCTTGAGTGTTGAAAAGAGGGCACATCCAGCCAATTTAAAACTAAGACAGACAGCACAAACAGGGCGTGACAATGTAAACCAGAACAGGATAACCTGGGGCTTCTGTAGTCCCAGGCCAGGCCAGGCCCTGACAGGTGAAGGGTAACAGTTGCTGGGCGCTGGAGAGCTGTTGATTGGAGGATGAGAGGTGGGCGGGCATGACAGGTGACACTGGGCTCCAGCTCTCACAGTCACACCTCATTAAGACTGTAAAACTGTTTGAGGAACGCTCTGGCCCTCTGCCCATGCAAATCTCGCCATTTCCTGCCCCCGTGTGCACAGGCGTGGCCCCCGCAGATCCACGGGAGGGGATTTCACAGACCTGCTACCGGGGCCACGCTACACCACCTGTCTCCCTCTTCACACCCCTCTCATCTTTCTCTCCGTTTCCCTCCTTCCCCACGCTCTGTCTATCTGTCTGTTCACATCTTCTCAGGCGGATGCCTGTGTCATGGATCCTCTGTCAGGGGCGTGTGAAGCATTTCGTTATAAATGAGGGAATTTCTGCAGTTCTGACGGGAGCAACGGCCGAGGACAATGTCAGGTCAAAAACAGGTATGAGAGGGCACGGCTCTAGGTGAGAGGCAGAGGAGCTGTGTTGTGATTGGATGATTGGAGAGCCCCTGGCAGGAAGTCCCTAAGAACAGTTACAGGTGAGGCCCAGTCTTAGGGGACCCAGTTCCAGTTCTGGCTGGTGTTAACAGCAACATTAGACCGTTGGCTAGGGGCAACACCTGGACCCAGAATCCAGTCTTCATGCGTGTTTCTACAAAGTCCAGAGTAGTGGACACCACAGTATGCAGAGCCTCGCTGGGGACACACACACCTACATCCTGACCCAGTGTGGATACCCTCTCACACACTATTATTCCCATCACTTAACCTTTCGCATTCACATAGGTCACATGGCCAGATCCTCTACGTTGCCAGCCATGCCTCATACAGAGCTGGTCTCCCACATTGGCAAACAGGTAGAGAATGTCTACCCTGTGGCCTGGTTGGATGTGAAAAAATGCACCAGCAAAATGAGAGCAACTAATGAACAGGTGAACACTAAGATGTCTGTGCTGTGGAAGAGAGCAGTGCCCTCTGCTGCCTAGAGGAAAGGTCAGGAGGGAGGTGGGGTTACCACCTGACTAGTGATGAAGATGAAGGAAATGCAGGACCTCCTGAGTGAGGAAGTTTCATTTGGTGATGTGTAAAGTGCATACATGCAACACAGCCCACAGACTGCCATGCATACTCACATACACACACACACACACACACACACACACACATGTAAAGTGAAAGCGTGAAAGGAGACCTTGTGGGCTTGTGTAAAGACAAACAAACCCGAGGCAAGTTATTAACAAGGTGGTGTAATGGATCAGGAGAAGGGCTCTGCCCGGAAAGGTGTGTCAAGACAGGATATGTGTCACTGAGGTGCACCTGTATCTGCTCTGCAGTTTATCTAAATGAGGTGAGTCAGTACTTTATGAGTGTCACTGATGTGCAGCAGTGTCAGATGTGTGGTGCATCCAAGCCAGGTATGTCGGTACAGGTGAGTGTCGGTGAGGTGCAGTACCTGTGTCAGGTGAACTGCAGTCGCCGTGGGCGCTCTTCGGATGGCCCTGGGACAGACCTGAGTTTACTCGGGGGGCAATAGCATCCAGCTCGTCAAAGACATCAGACTCGGTGCAGCTGACCTGAGAGGAGAGGAACTCCCCCCTCTCACTGCCCCCTGGAACAGTCCAAACACACAATGAGCACACCAGGCATGTACTATGTGAGGTGTGCTGGGGGGGGTGTGATGGAGGATGTCAGATCTTAACAAGGCAGCAATTTAAAGATTTAGCTACAGCTACTGTTTTCAGAAATGTTTGATGTTTGGTTTAATTTAACTGAGTAAAGCCTCACTTTCCAATGCCCTGCAGAGATTCTTCCAGAACAGCCCCCCTCCTCCTGTCCCGTGTCCTATCCCATCCCCGTACCTCAGACCAGGAACACCCCCAGGGGGCAGCCCAAAGAGGAGCAGCGAGTCAGTCTCTGCAGTAACAGCAGCTCTTATTATCCCGCCTCCCCCATTAAACACTAATCATACTAAACACACAAATGGCTCCTCTTCCCTCACCGGCATCACTGACTCCATCATTACTGTACACTCCACACCTCTCTGCCCAGAGGCCTCCTCCATCTGGGAGGAGGAGTCACCCACACAGCTTTTCTCTCCCTTTCACAGCAACCTGTACCAAGGAAAGGGATACTCTCCTAGTAGTTCTGCGAGCCTCTCCAAGCAGAGTCCTGTTTATGTGACACATACTTACACTCATGTACTTATCACATAAGCAGACATGCCCAAATACACATACACACAATCACCGACATACTCACACTAACACTGACACTCTCACACACACGCACACACACACACACACACACACACACACACACACACACACACACACACACACACACACACACTCGTGACGGCAGGGGTACGTGACTACAGACTCCAGGGCCCGTTGCGGCTGTCAAGCCAGTCGTGCTGAGCCCGGGGGTGGGAGGGGGCAGAGGGGGAAGGGGGGCGGAGCCAGTTCCGCTGTTCCGCTCCGCGTCCCCTCTCTCACGCCTCAACGCGACGGCACCCCTTCATTGTCACGGACAGTTACACTCCGAGGTCCGCGCTCGGGGGGAAAGGGGGGAGGTCGCCCGAGGTCACCCCGAACGCCGGGCCTCCAGTATCGGGCCACACGGCGGGGGACACAAAGGGCTCGGCCATCTGAAAGGGCCGCAGAGGGGCGGCCGGGCGACCCACACGCCCACTCCACGCGCACCCGGGAGAGAGGGCGAAGCTGCCCTCAGCAGGGGGGTACGCAGGGAGCAGGAGAGGGACCCCAGAACAATCACCCCATTGTTCCCTTTCTTTTCGGGAAGCTGATTCAGATCCCATCGCTCATCTTCCTCCATCCTGATTCCGAACACTAAAGTAGCAGCCCGAACAGATACAGTGTTTCATATCAAATCTGCGTTCTAACGGGTCCTCTGTCTCTGTGCTGTGGTCTGGGGAGATTTTACTGTGGTCAGTGCAGATTTATGACTACGATTTGAATTCATGACTGTGGTAATTGTTTATTTACAAACATGGTCAATTTGGATGTAAGACTTTGTCAGAGTAGATTTATGACTAGTCAGGGCAGATTCACGACTGTGGTCAGTGTTCGTTTACAGACATGGCCAATTTGGATTCAAGACTCTGCCAGTGTTGATTTATGACTGCAGTGATTGGTGATTTATGACATGGTCAGTGTGGTTTTACAACAGAAGTCAGTGTTTATTAACTGGTCAGTGTGGATTCATGACTGTCAGAATGGATTTACAACTGTGATCAGTCCAGATGAACCACTGTGGTCAGCACAGACTTTAGACTTTTGACCGTGGTCATTTTGGATTTCTGACATTGGTCAGTGTTTATTATAAATGTGGTTAATGTGGATTCATGACTATATCGGAACGGATTTACAAATGTGATCAGTGTAGTTTTACCACCACAGTCAGTATGGATTTATGACCGTGATTTGTGTGGATTTATGACCATGGTTAATATAGATTTATGGCCTTGTGGGATCCCTTCCTGTTACAAATGTCCCATGATCTGAACCACTGCCAATCAAACACTACCAGCTCTTCAAGAGAAGACTCTCAGAGTGGAAAATATGTCCTCGTGTCCTTTTCATCTTTGGATCCGTACACACTTATGACGAGGTGAAAACCATTTCAACTAACCATGTACAAACCTGCTGGTGTTTAGAGTACTGGATATACCAGCCATCTGACTTAAGTAGGACTGTACCCCAGAAAGCGGTAATTGCAAAAATGATCGCCCACTCCACTGAATGTCACTTTTAGCCCACTAGCTGATACTTTCTCCTTGCTGACGCTAATCTCATGAGGTTTGACTGTGAGGTCAAAAGGAACTTATGACATTGTTATGAAGTAATCCTTTTGCACTACCTGAAATGCTAACACGTTGTTCACACTCACAGCTAACATGCATTAAAAGCCTAAAATGCACTGACAGCACTGTTTTTAACAATTGCTCTGAGATGGAGCATCCTGTGTCAGCCCTGATGCGGCAGCGAGCGGGGACGGCCCTGCGTTAAAAGGCACAAAGCCGTTAAAAGGTGATTCAAGCTTGTTTTAAAAGCGAGTGTGTATGAAGGCTCTGTCTCTCCTTGATTGAGTGTGAAAAGACTCTCTCTGATTGAGAGGCGAAGCAGTGTCCCTCGCTGATGCGCCGTGAAAAGGCCCTCTGTCTCACACTGATTGAGTGGAAAAAGAAATGCTTGCATGGATATTTATTATGAGTGAGACAGAGGTGGCTGATGGGAGCAGGAGAAGCACAATGAGGCTCTGAGGAGCGGAACATCTGAGGGCTCTGGTCTGTGCATCTCTCCCTTTGTGTGGATATCCGGGCAGAGATGGGGACAATCGGCCCCCCCACCAGGGGTGTGGGTAAATAACTCCAGACTCTGGCAGGGGGGTGTGAACGGCCCATATGGGGACAGGGGGGACCCCTTCTCACCTCTGAAGGGGGAGATCGGGGGGAGGACGGGCCAGCGCTGTGACATCTGACCCCGCCGGTCCTCCACAGAGGGCGGGGTCACCCCCGGCCGAGCGGGGCTCCCCCGGGGGTCTGGGCCGCGTCCGTCCTGCCCCGCCCGGGTTGGGCTGAACCCGTGCCCATCGCTATGACGACGGTGTCCCGGTGTCAGGGCCAGCCTGCTGGGGGTTTGAAGGGAGTCCAGAGGCTGGTCGGGGAGGGGGTCCAGGAGTCGGGCTGGGAGGGGGTACAGGGGCGAACAGGATGAGGCAGGGGCGAACAGGCACACTGAAGCAGATTGGAGCTGGGACAGTGTACTCCTCCTGCCTACTTCACTCACACCTGTGGAATGCAACAGGAAAAGGGCAGCCAGTGAGGGCACACCAGAAGAAAAAGGAAGAATTCTGCAATTATAGCTGTCATCATTGTAATTTCCTAATCGATATTATTACTACCATTTAATTTCACCATGAATTTTTTTTTGTTGGTAACAGTAGATTCGATTCGACTGTTTGATGGTCGATTGAATGATTGTTTTGTCTTCATTATCTATGTAGTGCACTGCTGTATTTTGCATGCCAATGAGGCTGAGGAGTGAGCTCTGGAACAAGGCCCTACACTGGCAATTTGCCAACAATTTTAACCATTTCATAGTTGTTTCAGATCAATACAGCAGCCAATCGGGATTGAGTGGGTGAATCATGACTGAGAACTCCACCCTGGAAACATGATACAGAGTCTCCTGGAGGAGAGAGTGCAGGAGTGTCACAGTAGCCTCATACCTGATAACACGCTGCTCCTTCCTCCAGAAAGGTCTGTGCTACGGCTGAACTGGCTAGAAGCCGGCCGACTGAAGTCAGAGAGGGAGCCCTCGGAGAGATCCGGGTCTGGGCTCACCGGGGTGGCAGGGCTGACTGCCTTCTCAAATTCAGAGCCAGGCCTCTGACTCCTCTTTGGAGAACCAGGGGTTGCAGAAGTAACAGGGAGTCTTCCTTCCCTTTCATCCCCCTCCTCTGATCCGACAGGCCCTGCCTGGACAGGTGATGGAGGGGGCAATGGTGGGGAGATTGAGGGGCTCGGAGTTCGCCCTTTCGGACCTACTCCGGCAGGGTGTGGGGAGGGAAGTGGATGGGCAGGGGGCTCAGGAGAAGCCCTGCTGGGAGCAGGAGATGGTGGGGTGCAGGGCCGGGCCATACCCCACTGAAGCCTCCTGGGGCTCCAAGACTGCGGGGCCCTCCTGGAATCTGTAGAGCAGAAACATGGAAAGGAAGTCACAGAACACAAGCATTTCTGGAAGCTACCGTCCTATGATACGCAACAAGGATGTTATAGTGCAGAACTGTGACAGGATGTTACTGTCCAGTTACCATTACAGAACCAGTTTGCTCATAGAGCAAACTTCCCATCCCCCATGGGTTTTTCTTTTTTTCTGTTTTTGATTCAGTCAGATCAACAATGAACTTGATTGCAAGTTAAAACTACCGTTGGGCAGACACATATGTATATTATTCTTATGTTGCTATGTTATTGACATATATAGATTTGTCTGCATCTTCCAGTCAATGATGGGCCCATATATCCATATCCAAAAAAATCCAGTGCATCAAAGGACAAGTAATGCCATAATGCCAAAATTGTTATCCTAAAACAGTTCCCAGTTCTGAATTGGATCACATTTATGCTAAATTCAATTTGTAATTGACCCCAAAATCTCTGATATGTATTAGCTGTCCAGTACCCCACCACAAATAGCACTGTAATCCCCCAACCAAACACACACACACACACACACACACACACACACACACATACTCCTTAGCACCTGCTTAACAGTCCTCCACATCCTAAATGCATACAGTTCCACAGTTCCCTGAAATACCTAGCCACATCTCCAACAGGTCCACATCTTGCTCAACATGCCCCTCCCTTGATTAACCTTTCCATAAACGCAAGCCAAAGCCGTTGTTGTCCCCCCGGCAGAGCTGGGGCCTGAAAAGTAGGATCCACGGCCGGCGGGAAAAAAGACAATCCTCTCTTGTTCCAGACCATGTGGCGGAGTGAAGTCAGGCCAGGCAAATAAAGGGAAGGAGTCAGAGAGCACATTTCTCCAGTGCTGTCCCCACAATGCCAGCTCCTTCCCATCTGTTACTCACCGGAGGATCGGGACGGGGGGGTGCGGTGGGGGGCATATGAATGGTCAATGTACACTCGTTCCCCACACATACACATATACACACACGCATACACCCCCCTCCCCAAACCAAATAACCGCACAGCATGTTCACTGGGCGGGTCAGGGGTGTCAGAGATGCTTGCGGCTGAGACGGTCGCCATATGGTTGAATAATTAGTTTCACAGGACAAATGCCGACACATCGGAGGCAGAGTTCCACAGGACACCGCCAGGGCCGCCTGGGGGGAGCCTCAGAGCCCAAATACCAGCAACCAGGAACATGCATTCAGAAAAAATACATAACTTTCATAAAGAGAATCATGAAAACTAACTCATACCTCATGAAATCTCAGAGCAGTTCAGCACATACAACAGTGCTTTAATTAATATCTGTCAAACAATGTTGGCTGAAATGTTTAGCTTTGACCCACACACTTTAGGTTTAAAGTGCATCATTTGGTCGAGGAGTCCTCAGTGAATGTGGCATGCTCACTGAGGGATGTTCATGGTAGATGGACAGCGAAACACAGATCAGGGGCGCGTTGTGGAGACACTCAGGATAGCATAATGACATTGTTCAAATGAATGAAGGGAGATATATCAGGGAGGGTTACATTACGTTTGCTTGTCAGACGCTAGGAAAACTTACATAGCTTACCATTTTGACACATTCTCCATTAACACAGGTGGAAATTTGTTGAGGTTAAGGACCTTGCCCAAAGGCATAACAGCGATGGCCCACCTGGGAACCAAACCTTAGGGTAACAGGTCCTACCCCCTACGACTCCTTACCACTATATGACAATGGTGCCCTAGGTGAGGCTGAAATAAAGAGCGGGAAAAGTGAGGGCTGTTGAGGCTCTATGAAGGGTAAGCCCCGTCACCTGGTTCAGCTCACCTGCACACCTGCGGATCCTGGGGGCACTCAGAGCCTGTCTCCCCTGATTCTGGGCCAGGTTAGGGAGTCTCCTGCTCGGGCAGCTGCTCAGGAAACGAGGAGGTCTGAGGTCTCCGGGATAGGCCTTCATATGGGCAAGGAAGCGATGGCATGGGGATGGGGGTCCATCAGGGGAAGACTGGTCCTATGAGAGACAGTGGTAGGGGTGAAGGGGGGTATTCATTATGAACCCATTATTTAAATCTTTATTTCTTATTTTATTGTTTTACATATTTTTGTATATTCCCACTGTTATGCTGCAAAACTGTGAAGTGAAAGCAATTGTTGACCTGTTCTTTTCAGAACAATGGAGCCCCTGAGAAAGTCCCCAGATGGACATCTATACACAGATCAGGGGAATGCTGTGGAGACACTGAGGACAGCGGAACAAAGTGGCTCAAATGAATGAAGGGAGATGTATTAGGGAGAGCCACATTACATTTGCCCCACAGAAAAAGAGTCCTGTAAAACAGAAGGATAACAAAAGGATTTAAAGCGAAAGCAACAACAGCAACAGACTGGGGATCAAGATGCATTAACACACCGTGAGTCACTTTGATTGATGGACTGTGAAGTCCACTGTGAGCTTCTCTGTACTGCTTTTACACCTCTGTCCCTCGCTGCCCTGTTGCTCTCTGTCTTACTTCCCTTCTCCATCTTCTGCTGTAGATGTGGCTTCGCTCGTTTCCTTTCCCCACCCACCCCCTCCCTCTTTCCTCTCCTTCTCTATCTCTCCCACCTCTCAGATCCTCTCTCTCTCTCTCTCTGTTCAAATCTCAGTAGTCTCTCTTTCTTTCTCTCCACACATAACACTCACACACACAGTCATTCACTCTGCTGCTTGTGCTGCCAGGGTCCTGTAGATTTCTCTCATTCTCTCTGCTTGGCACCCCGCATGGTGAGGATGATATAAACCCCTTCACCTGCTTAGCGCATTGTGTACAGCTTCTGACCGGACTTCAGACAGGCCCGGTGCCAGATAAACGATGCCGGAATGGTAAATATTGATCCGTGTGATTGGTGGGGCCGTACCCTTCCTCCCAGCACAGATCCAGTGCCAGGGGGTATAACTCACCCGCCTGTGCCAGGGGAATAATGTGCTGCTTCTCTGTTCTCTCTGGCCTTTAGAGAGCAAACATCTAAATGCTATAAAGTGCTCCCGCTGACATATACACACACGTAACATTTACTTGTGTTTGACGGTGGCTACCTCTTGCTTGCACCAAAGCAAAGTTCACCTCCTCCCTTTCCACTTCTTGTCTTTCTTCCGAGCAGCTGGCCGCGAGGGCGGGCGGGCGCTCATGGTATAGCAGGGCAAACACTGTTAAAGTCTTGCAGCTCTGCTCCCCTCCAGTCTGTTTGCAGCACCGCGGGTACGCGTGCACACACACTCACCCAGGACTGCAGCACACGCCTGCTCTGTGGTCACACGGCAAACACGCTTTGTGCTCAAATTGTGGGTTACATGAATCGCCTGATGATTTCTGACAAAGGCAGCTCTTAATTACAAAAAAGTCTCAACCAACATGTCAGAGTGGCTCGCCAAAGTGTGCCTTTTTTAATTGGGCCATCAGTGTGGTCAAATATCAATGGCCCCACCTATTGGATGGAGTGTTTTGTACTTAGAATAGCTGAACTTATTTAACTTATTAACTTATTGAAAGTACAGTTACAGTACGCTCATTTTCATTCACATCAATTTATTGTTTTAAGCATTTCACATTCAAATTTGTTATTGTTTGCATCTATAAACCAACAGCTCTAACCTACTGCTTTTATATATTCATCTTTCTTCCTAACTAAAGACGCTTGTGGAATGATTCATTTGTCACAGAACAAAACATCTCGCTTTACTGATAGCAAACTGCTTTTCTATCTGGTTTTTAGAGCCACTGGTTTCATGAGTTATATTTTCATGTGAATTAACAGCTTGTATTACTGACGGGCAAATCATCATCCACAAAGCAAGATAAAATGAAATCTCAGAAGTTCCCCTGAGACAATTAGCACACCAGAATCACAAAGTTAATGTGATTTTGGAGCAGGTCAGTGTGGGTTTATCTGTGAGGCTGCTGAATGATTACTATCCAAGTAGGGCAAAATTTGGCCCCCAACAAGAAAAAAACAGTGCCAAACTTGGGAACTGATTAGAATATAAAAAGTTAGACAGCAGGGCTGAAGTGCATGTCACTGTTGTTTAAAACCCAACATGATTACATTTTTTTTAACCATGAGAAAATTGCTCATTGATGTGATAATTATGTAATTAAACCATTAACCTTGTCTTTTGAGGACACAATGAAAGCAGTAGCTATTTGTAGAAAAACTGAGGGACAGAAAACCGCCATTCCCAGGGCCTCATGTACAGTAACAATTTGTGAAAAAAGACAATGTGACCTGATTCATCATCCGTAGGCGCCATCGCAGTGGCCTCACCTGAAACTGAGCAAAGCCGGTACAAACAGCACCACTCCTGTTTCTGTAGTTGTCTTTGGGGCTTATGAGACACAAGCACACTGCAGTTGAGAGGTGTGTCCTCTGTGATTAAATGAGAGATAGGATCTTAGAGCCTGACATACACACAGGATCATCTCTAATCCAGCCCTAATCCCCACAGATTTCTCCTCTTGAGATCTGACAGGGAGGAAGATTTCCCCTCTTGTGGACTCAAAAAGGGAACAAGAGAGGAAGGCGCTGGGAACAAAGCCCGTGTCTTCCTCCCAGCACCCTCCCCTCATTATTCCTCTTCCTCGGCACAGATGCAGTCAGCAGGCCCCAAGAGTCCGGCCCACGTCATTTTCACTTGTCAGTCACAGCAGTGTGGGGCTTTGTGTACGTGTGTGTGTGTGTGTGTGTGTGTGTGTGTGTGTGTGTGCAGGGGGCACGTCAGTGAACAGGCCTCAACCTGCTCATTACTGCCATCAAGACTACCTCCTACCACCCCCCATCCCATCACACCCCACCCCCTAAACATCCTGTCACCCTATCACCTTGAACTACTTAATTGTTAAAACTGAACTTTGCAAACATGGCTTTCTGAAATCGAGTGGCTTGAACTGGAAACTGCAGGCACATGCAAATACCCTTGCAGAGCTGCGGTGACTTATGACAAGCTGGTACATTCATTTTGGACCACTGCAAACAAAAATACACACACACACACACACACACACACACACACACACACACACACACACACACACACACACACACACACACACACACACACACACACACACATACACACCCACACACACACACACACACACACACACAGAGACACACACACACACACACACACACAGACACACACACACACACCCACACACACACACATACACACCCACACACACACACACACACACAGAGACACACACACACCCACACACACACACATACACACCCACACACACACACACACACACACACACACACAGAGACACACACACACACACACCCACACACACACACATACACACCCACACACACACACACACACACACACACACACACACACACACACACACTCACAATGACACACACACACACACACACACACACACACAGAGAGACACACAAACACACACACACACACCCTCACAATGACACACACACACACACACACACACACACACCCTCTCACACACACACACACACACCTCACAATGACAAAGACACACACAAACACACACATACACCCCAACTGATGCAAACATGCACACACACACACACACACACACACACACACACACACACAGTTCTTTGCAGTGATACCACCAGTCAAGATCTGAACTCACCACCCCCTAACAGACAGCAGACCCAAAAACTCTACCCCTCTCTGCAGACCTCAGCACCCTTCCCTGCACCCTCAGCCTCATCCCTGTATAAGCCAACCCTCCCGGAGCCTCAGGGACCCGGACCCTGTCAGTCAGGAAACAGAAGGGGCCGCGCCATCGCCCGGGTGTCAGTGTGGGGGCACAGCCTCCCTGACTCTGGGCTCCTCTGGGTCCCAGGAAACAGACCGAGGCCATGGCGTCACATTAAACATTAAACACTCCACATAATGTCCTCATTACTGTATTTGTGATGGGCAGCCCGCTGATGGGGATGGCTGGGAGATGAATGTAGGAAGTATATTAGCCAGCCCTGCAGATGGCCTGCAGAAGAGAGTCAGCGCTTAATGACACTGACACAGGGTGAACCCTCCCACTTGGAAAACAGAGAGCCCCCAAAATGAATCCGGGGCCGAACAGAGGACCG
This sequence comes from Megalops atlanticus, assembly GCA_019176425.1. Lineage (NCBI taxonomy): Eukaryota > Metazoa > Chordata > Actinopteri > Elopiformes > Megalopidae > Megalops > Megalops atlanticus. The sequence continues at coordinate 17,883,924 of CM032897.1, forward strand.
TTTCTGTCCCTCTGTCTTCAGGAACAGTGAATTCCTCACAGCTCTGACGGGTAAGAAAGCCAGGCTCAGCGCTAACAAGGTTAAATCCTGCGCAGGACTGCCCCTGAAAAAAAAACGGACCTTTAAAACATGGAGATTTGTGTTTCTGTGGCCCGTAATTATTTCACTCGTGGAGGGGAGGGGGTCTGGGGGGGGACAGTGGGGTGCATTGTGGAGTCCAGCAGATTCAAAGGGGGGTGGGGGGGATAGGGGGTAAATCTGATTATCAGCTCGTGTCAGAAGCCAGGCTCAGATTCAGCTTAGCATTCAGAGCCGCTCTCTACTTTCACTGGGAGACAATGACCCTGCTTTCCAGATCATCCAGGCCAGCAGCCGTGCGACACCCCGCTGAACCAGACCAGCACCCCCTCACTCACTCACTCTCCAATACCCCCCAAACCACCACCCCAATAAAACAGACGCAAGCCAGGCATCCCCTCAACCTTACAGATAAGGGAGGACACAGTCCATCAGAAACAGACACACAAACACAAAAAACAGCAGAGAGAGGCACAGACAAACAGGAACAGATAGTACTCAAACGTTCACACCCACAGAGACACATACACTCATATGCATACATACATGTATAACCATACAGTCACACATGCAAGGTGTACAGAGTTCCGCAGACTCCGAGGAATCCCTCCTCTTGCCATTGCCTGAAGATTTTAGACCATCATCCCCTGCTCCTAAACCCATTGTCTGTTGAGGGCAAGAAGCTAGAGGGATCCATCCATTCTGTCACCATCAAGAGGAGCATATCCACTCTACTTTTAACAGGATTCAATGCAAATACAAATTTGAACAGCTTCATCAGAATGACCAATAAAACACAGGTTGCCAGTGCCATACCTGCACGTTAGTCTAGGCGCAGGGGTGGGCAATTCCGGTCCTGGAGGGCCAGTGTCCTGCTGGTTTTTGTTTTCATCTCTTAGTTACCTGTTGATTTTCACCTTGAAAACAGATGTGCTTGCTCTTCAGCCAATCAGAGATTGTATTTAGTTGGTCAACAAGAAAAACAGCAGGACCATGGCCCTCCAGGACTGGAGTTGCCCACCCCTAGACTCTAGGGGTTAGGTGCTTCCTTGCTCTATATTGGCCAGACAACATATGTCACTCACAAACACACACACATACATACATACACACACAAACACAATTCATTAAAACACATATCCTTTAAAACACAAATTTTAAATCCCTCTTCAAGCTGCTTTTTAATAGCTGCTGGCAGGAAAGAAGTGTGGTATTGTTTTCTTTCAGTCCTCTGCTGAAGCCAGTGAGAACTTCTAATGTTTCAAGGGAACCTGAAGTGAAGTGAATGGTGATTGTCTGATAGTATTGGTATAGTATTTCCTGCTTTAGATTCCAAATGAGTCATCAGTGTCAGATAGCAATATTGTGTATTTGATTAACTTGAAGTACTCCTCTAGTAGGAACATTTATAGGAAATGTTATTTCATTGTAGAATGAATGTCACTACAAAAACAAATTGTCTTCCTGCATGAATGAATGTAACATACTGGAAATAGGTTCAAGATTCTTGGAACAGAAACTGGTGTTTTAATTTTACTGATCTGGGTACAGTGATACAGTGAGGTGAGGAAGGACAGTGTTCTGATCTGGGTACTTTGATATATTAAGCTGAGGTAGGGCAGTGCCTGATCTGGGTACAGTGATACAGTGACCTAAGGAAGGACAGTCGCCTGATCTTAGAACAGTGATAGAGCCAAATAAAGAGGGAAAGAGCTATAAAGAGAGTCAGTCCTCAATGCCATATTGTGCCTCTCTAAACACCCCTCCCATGCCCCCCAGTGCGCCCCATCCCCTTCAGGAAACAGGCATAGCAATCTGGCACATCCCAGACAACCCCAATGCTGGCACAGAATCTGCGCTCAGACATCGCCCAATAGGATAACGAATCGGACTCTTCCCGTAAATCGCCCTGTTTGAACACCTGTGGGGTTTTTCCTTCCAGCGTGGGGCTGCTCTGCCACCTATCTCGAGGTTCTGCAGCTTTCAGTACCCAACCCCCAAAAACACACATGCACACTCCCCAATGCCCCCACCCACCCACTCCCACTTCGTGTCCAGGGTGACAGAATAGGCTTTGAAATATGGCCAGTGCGTTGGGTCAACAAGCTCTCCGCCTCATTCAAGGGCCTGTTTGGATAGGGAACTCCAGTAAAGTTCATCTGGAGTTGAATGTCACGATGCGACATGACCCGCTCGCCGCTATTCACAGAGCGACTGCGGGACCCGCACTTCATCTCTGTCCTGTGTGCTCTCATGATGTTCCTGTGTGTTCATGTGGAGGGTGTGTCTCTACGATCAACAAGAATAGAAGGTGATGCGAAAGGCGCAACAGAAGAGGAACTGGAGTATCAATGTCTCTGGTGCTGAGGGAATGTGAGTGAGAGCACACGAAAAGAGAGAATCAGCGGAAAAGCAGAGCATGTGACAGTAGAAAGAGAGAGAGACAGAGTAAGAAAGGAGGGAGAGACAGAGTAATATTACATCATGGTACATGTGTTTAGCAGACACTCTTATCCAGAGCAACTTCCAGCACAAGAGAACACAAGTGTATACATATATGAACAACAGTGACAGACATATATGAAAAACAGTGAGTGCATGCACAACACCATTTAAGATTCACCACAAGTTGACTTGTACTAATCTGAAACTAGACAGCCTAGTACATTGAGTACATATGCAATCATATAGCACAATGTCACTAAATCACAATATCCAGAGAATATCAGAGAAAGCATAAGAGTGGACAGAAAGAAAGAGAGAGTAGAAACAGAGAGGATTGAAGAGAAAGTGAAGAGAGAAGTGAAGAGAGACAGCATTGATATTCCAGATCGTAGAGCCTCGGGACTCCCTAAAATGAACAGGAGGCCGTGCTGTGTTCTGCCGCTATAATCCGCGCCGTAGTTTGCCGAAGCACCGCGCGACGCGTGTGACGGGAGACTCCGCCCGGCGCCGTGCGCCTCTGTGCCGGGGAGGAGGAAACGAGGCGGCTGCAGACCGTTGAGGATGTAAATGAGGCTTCTGAGGAGCGGCGGCGGGATCTTTGTCTCCCACTCGCCGCTCGTTTGACCAGAGGCCGCGACAGGAAGCTGGCCCACACAGCTCCACTGTCGCCACGGCAACTCCCTTGTTGACCGAGGCTACTCCCAGGCTTTTTCAAAGAGATTGAGAGTGTGTGCGCATTTGTGTGTGTGCGTGTGTGTTGGGGGAGGTCCCCTCTGAGAGAAAGGTCGCGTAGGTTAAGCTCTGATTGTGTAAAATTAAGGAGCAGGGGGCACTAGTCATGAAAATTAAGACATAATAGGTCAGCCACTGCCCTGGGGTCTTTCATTATGTGTGATTTAATGTATGTGTGTGTGTGTGTGTGTGTGTGTGTGTGTGTGTGTGTGTGTGTGTGTGTGTGTGTGTGTGTGGGCGTTTGTGTGTTGTCAATGAATGTCCCATCATCATTTTCGCAGGAAATCAATGCAAATCATCACCATAGTCATCACCACCATAGCAATGGGGGATTCCAAGCTGCACATTTTAGCACTGGCAAACTGTGAGGGGCATTGGATTGTCAGTGCTTAGCTCTGAGGAATGCCTTAGTGGTAAACTCACTATGTAGCCGAAGAGTGGTGCCAGTGTACTCACTGCCTGATGGTAGGGTATTACAGGTGTCAGACATAGTATCAATAAAGAGGAAAGAAAATGAAAAATTTATTGATACTATGTCTGACGTGTGTATATTTGAGACATCTGCACTACTGTTGCAAGTGTGTGTGGGTATTACAGGTGGACTCAGTGCCCAGTCATGGAGTAGTGGTGGTGCACTCATTGCGTAGTAATGATGTAGTGGTGGTGTACTCATTGATTAGTGATGTGGTAGCAATGGTCTACTCAGTGTTCAGTGATGGAATGGTGGTGGTGTACTCACTGTGTAGCGGTAAAGTCCTCGGTCCCATAGGATGGCCCCACTGACAAAGGAGAGGTAAGAAGGAGCAGCCTGAAATGCAGAGAGAACAGTCAACACACACTCACACACACACACACACACACACACACACACACACACACACACACACACACACACACACGCATCCATACACACCCACACACACATCCACTGTTTGTACACCATACTAGCATGTCTCCTGTTAATGCATAAACACATCTGTCAGTACAACTCTCAAATCTTAAATGTGCTTGAGAGTAATGAACATCAGAAAATATCCTCTTATAAAGTTTGAGGCTGTTCCATACAGATCAGTGCATTATCTCTCCACTTGGCTCCTCTCACACTGACAGAGAGAACAGAGAGTGTGTGTTCGGTTCATTTCTTCCCGTTTCCTCCCCTGCCCTGCAGTGCGTCGTTTTGCCAGGGCCAGAGGAGACATTCCACACTGCCCCAGCACTTCAGAGCACAATAACACACCCCTCAGAATGACGAGTGGCTCCGCTGATGGATGGACCATTGAGACTTATGGCTCTCAAGGGCCCAGACCTCCCTGCTGCTCTTCTGTGCGCCCCAAGTGAGAACAATATCCACACCAAACGGGACAAATGAAAAGCCACACAGAGAGCGTCCCGCCCCCTCCCAGGGGCCCTCGGGCACCCCAACCCCAGTGCCCCCCAATTCCTCTCCCCAGTGTGTCAATTCCCGCTCCATGTTTTTTTGGACTCCCCTATCCGGTGTGTCAGCTCACCCTCCATGTCTCCATGACGAGCGGGGAGTGTCCCCACCCTCAGAATGGATCACAGACAGTGGTCACAGCCTGCTGAGCTTGCAACCCATGATCCTCTGCTTTCGGTTCCCTGTGACCCACTTGTGTCAGTTTGTATCTACTCATATGTCATGTGTATCTGATCCTGTATCTACCTGTAACCACCTCCATCCTTCTGTGTCTACCTGCAACCTGTTGGCAATTACCTACATTTGCATGTATCCACCTGTATGGACCCTGAATCCTTCTGTGTCTACCTGTGCCAGCCTGTATGTGTCTGTGCCCATGGGTGTCTACCTGTATTTTCCTGTAATGTTGCATTATCCTGTTTGTTTCATCTATGTCTACCTGTGTCCAGCCTGCCTCTTTCTGCCCCTATCCGCACCTGCTTAAATCTTTCTTCCAATCAGTGGCGGAGGAGCTGGTGGTTCCTATCCCAGCAGGCTTTGGGGCCTCAGAAAAAGCATCTGAGTGTGAACTCTAGAGGGAGCGAAAGCGAGAGAGGGCTCGAGCAACATCATTTCCTCTCACCCTCTGGAGGTTTCCTTCCGCCTTCCAAATTGCGTGGCCTTCATATCCACAAAACCACCTCCATAAGCAATATTTAAAAAAAAAGGTCATCCCATTAGAAATTCATTGCAATCTCTTCAGATTTAATTGCGTCCCCCCCCAAATAATAGGCCGGAGATGAACGATGACCAATTACGTAGTAAATTGTGAGCACTTAAAGCCACAATGGCCTTGCTGTCACCAATTACACATTCAATGTGAAATCAAGTACGCTCAGGCACCACTGGTAGGGCCTCTGCATGGGGTGCTGGGACGGGACCTGAGAGCTTAAGGTGAGAGGAGAATATGTGAGGGATGATTAAAAAAAAAAAAGTGGGTGTTAATCACTAATGAGTCAGAGGTAAGGATGGGGGAAGCTTGTCTTCTGTCCCTGGTTAACAGTGAAGTATAGACAGGTGGTCACAAGGGAGCACAAAGCGTGCAGGAGAATGCAGCCGCCTGCATGGACTGTGTGTGTGTGTGTGTGTGTGTGTATGTGTGTCTGTGTGTGTGTGTCTGTGTCTGTCTGTGTGTGTGTGCGTGTCTTCTTTTCTCTTTGCATCTATAATTATGTCCTGGTGAGATGGACTCCTTTCGGTTCTGCCACAGTGAAACAGAACCGTGGCCAGATATGAACCCTTTTGGAAGAGAACCAACCCCAGCCGATGACCCAGCATGAACCCCCCGGGACAGACTCCCAGCCAATCAAATGAAATAAACAGACATAACATATTTTTTCTGTGCATGAAGTCATTTTACAAACTGAATCAATTTAAAATAGCCTTATTTTTTATGTTGGTCATCGACTTTTCAGAGACAGAGCACTTAATCCTATCGAATGTCTGATTACACTTATTGCCGTGTCAGCTTTCCCTGGTAAATTTGGAAGAGGGAGACTGGTCGATAGCAGACAGGTTGGATTCCCGCTGCCGGTCTCACAAGGACGTGCCCCTCCCCCCAGTGCCGCCTCCCAAGTTCCTGTAAGTGGGGACTCTTCTTAGCGTCGCACCGCGTGGGCGGGCGGAGTCAGCCCGCAGAGGCAGGAAGTGTGGGATAGAGGAAATAAGGTCCAGCTTATTAATAATGAGAGGGTGGAGGCATGACCAACAAATTACCCATTTACAGCTAATTGTGAAACCGATGGCTACTCTCTTTCTCTGTCCTTCTATTCCTCCTTCTCTCTCTTCATCTCCCTCTGTCATCTCTTCTTTCTCTCTCTGTCTCTTCCTTTGTCTCCCTCTCTCTCTCTCAACTCCTACACCGGGGATGTTCCATTAATTCACTTTCACATGATTACTCCCTCTCTCTGGACCAGCTTACATTAACAGGCATTTAATCAACGTTTAATCAGCGCAGCAGCAAAACCCAGGGACTGGTGCTGTGTGCTGCACCAGGTTCATGCTTATGGATGCAGGACAAGAACACAGGAAATCATCTTGAGACAGCACACGACACAGGAAATCACCTAAGTGATTACGCAACACAGATAACCACACTGAGATAGAAGACACAGGAGAATACCCTGTGAGAGTTAACACCAGAGGAAATCGCCCTAAAAGAGCAAACAATGCAGGAAATCACCCTTGCGTAGTACACAACACAGGAGAAAGCTTGGTTCAGTGAGCATTCAGCATTGGGCATTGATAGAGCACAATAGGTAGGGTTACCTCCATGGATCACCCCAGGTCTGGAGAGAAAAGAAAGGAGCCCTCAGATTCACCAGGACAGAACCAAGGGTCAGCTATAATGAGCTGTGAATGTGCACAGCTAAATCCACCCCCGTGTAATAGAGTCTCCCCCACAGCAGGCCTCGGTCCTGATGCGCAGGGGGGATCTCAAGGCTGAGCAGGCTTCCTGACCCCCGAAACGAGGTTCCGGGAGGTAGGTGGAGCCTCTGCGGGCCGGGGAAACCCCCCTCCCGCTGTGAGCTGGTGGTGACAGAGTCAATGCGGCGGCCGGCGGGGCGACGGCGGGATGAGCAGGGGTTAGCGCTCACGCCGGCACAGCGGGGGCAGCAGGCACTTCACGAACCGCCCCGCTCCGTGCGCGCCGACCTCCGACCTCCCGTGCCACGAGCTGACCCGCTTAACATTCACCGGCCTGGGAGCTGAACAGATGCCGGGGTCCTCTGGATACCACTTACTCTCATCCGCACAACACGAGGGAGGTCAGCACACGGCTTGCTGCGGGGACTCAATAGCCTGTAATGAGGGTGGATCTGTTACGGTGCATGTTAGCCCGGCGTGCGTTAGCTATGCGCTAAAGCCGAGGGATCAAGGATCCTCCTGCGTAGAGACTCTCTATCTCCTCTCAGGGCAGATAAGAGCAGTGGGGACAGGTCACCATGGGAACAAGTGCAGCCCAGGTCAGTGCGTTTGACCTGACCCTGTGAACGGCTTCATGCAGAGAGAAAAAGAGAGGAAGCACTTACGCTGCCCCCCAAGAAACAGATCCTGGATCAGCACACATCATTTACACAAACTGGTCGGGGTTAGGATTAGAGGTCCGTAAAACGATTGGCTGTTGGATTGCAGGATAAACCCAGAGCCCTTTGCTCCATTGCACTGAGGTCGCCCCCTTGCTGCCTGGTAACAGCCAGTCACTTTAAAACAGGAGGGCAGATTCTAGCAGGTATTACTGATTAACACTGATATACTCAGTGTCTTCAGTTTGGTTAATCATCACAGACATTACTACCAGCAACAGACATCAGACATTGCAAACAAATAGAACGGCAAGTATCAGACATCACCAAAAGATCAAAGGACCACTGAGGCACTAGCTAGCTTGATGAACCCGGAAAAAATCCAGTGGGTAGAGCTCAGAATGGAATAATAGTGCCCAGTGGGTGGAGTCCAGAGTGGAGTGACAGTGCCCAGTGGGCGGAGTTTGGAGTTGATTGACAGTGCATCATGAAGCTGACTCACCTTGTCCATATAGAGCGCAGGGTTAGAGTGAGCTGGGCGACCGGTCCAACCCAGAGGCTGTGGAGGGAGGTTCTGACCCCATGGACCTCTACTGGACCTGTGTTCCTCTGCAGGCCTACTCAGGCCCATTCTGTAGGACAGGCCTATTTCTCTTCTGCACCACACTGGTGCTCTTCTATACTGTGTAACCCTGACATGGCCTCCTCTCATTTCAGCCATCCCTACCTCTCTCTCCTCTATTTCTCTTCCCCCTCTCTATCTCTCTCTATCTCTGTGTCCCCCTATCGCTCTCTTTCTTCCTTCTCTCTACCTGTCCTCCTTTCACCCCCTCTAGCTCTCTCTCTTTCCTCCTCTCTTCCTGTCTGTCTCTTCCTCTCCCTGCCACTCTGTATCCCCCTTTCTCTCTGTCTCCCTCTCATGCAGATGTAACTCTCGCACTCCCTGACTGTCTGCGTGTCCTGTGACTGCTTCTGTCTCTCTGTGTTCCTGTGCAGGTAAGGAATGAGAGAAGAGCCGGGGTCTGGCAGCCTGGAGACCAGCTCGACGGGCTGGGAGGCTCCGGTCAACCGGTGCCTGCGCAGGAGTGAATTCCTGCGCTTGTGTGTGTGGATTATTGCTGTTAATCATTATGGGGTCTACGTTGTCCTCCTGACAGCGACGGCTCTCCTCCGCTCTTCAAAAGGAGGAAAACTCGCACAGAGGTGAGCGCAGACAAACTGAACCCACCTTGACCTCCACCACCCTGGCCCTCCTCAGCCTCCATACTCTCTCTCCCCACCCTCCATTTCCACACATATAGCCCTTTAACCAAGCCCTGGTTCAGTTTAGCCTGGTTCAGACCGCTTCGGCCCCCCTGAACCTCGTTCACGGGCAAAAACTCCATCCTCCAAAGCGCCAAGAAGGGAGCGCCTGAAGTCCCGCCGCCCGCCCCCACCAAACCTTGCCCCCCCCCCCCAGCCTCCAGCCTTTCAATCGCAGTAAACAGAGACAGCTGGACTGAAGCCTTTTCACCGCTGTAATTCTCTGTAATTGAGAATGAGCATGGATCAAGTTCAGGCCTGCTGTATTCATAAATCTTCAGTCCTTAATTACATTAAAGTGGACCGTGCGGGCAGGCTCTATGGAAACAACACGCCCTATCAGCTCCTCCAATCAGAGCTCATTAGCGAGAGTGTGTCTCAGGATCAGTGTGTTTTCCCCAAATCTGTCTTCAAAAGGGCACGCACAGAGAAATAGTCCGCAGTGAAATATTAACAAGGCCCTTTGAGCGGCGACTGACAGCGGGCGTCACCCCTGGCGACCGCGTTGTAAGCAGGGGTAATGATGTTTGTGTTGGCCAAAGAGGGATTTGACTACATAACACACACAAAGCATGCTCTCTCTCTCACTCAGGCACGCACACACACACACACACACGCACACAGAGCATTGATGTATTCTGTCAGACACGCTTGCAGTACACACTCGAGCACACGCATGTGCAAGGACGTTTACACAAAAGCAAAACCCACGCACATGTGCGTACATGAACACGCACGCATTCACACCTTCACAAAAGCACACATCCATCTCATCAGTAGCACAGATCTACCTCATGTGTTGTTCACGCTGGGTTAAGGAAGTGTGAATGGAGGTTTTTCCATGAAGCACAGGCTGGAGTCTAACGAGGAGATCCTAGTCTCTCCTACTGGTGACATGTAACACATGACATGGGGGTTTGAGCTACCAATCACACAGTTTTGAAACTGGCTGAAGCTGTCTTTAACAAACGGGAACAAAAACGGCAACCGTCAGTTAAGAAACGGCAAAACAGACCCAGGTAGTCAGTAAGACAGTGGAAAGAGAAGGAAGCCATAGGTAATGGCATGATAAAGCATGGTATAGCATCAGGATTATCTGTCGATGACACCCTCCACCTAACTCAGGTGATCAGATCACGATGACCCAGTCTCCCTTCCCCTCCATGTTGAGCTAAGCTATTAAACCCGACCCGCCTAAATCAGCAATACTACCTGGTCTCCAGTTCAATGTATGAGGCAATGGCAACACTGTTTAAATTCAACTCTGAAACTACAACATCCTGGAAAACAACAGGAAAACATGATAACCCATGTTTGAATTTTATTTGCAGTTTGACTCATAGTTAATGATAGTGATAGCATTAACTAACACCCTTATAATATTTTTGAAGGCAAAAAAGTATATTTTTTAACATATTTCCAAAGATACTTTGTGAGATTTATCAAATAACAAACTGTTCAGTTGTATGTAAGAACTTGACTTATTCAGCAATTCTACACCATTGGTTTGTTCACGATTTCCTCTGTTCTCAATAGGGGTTGCAGCAGTGCACCCTGGGTAATCCAGATGTCACAATAGTGGTTGCCAGGACACAGCTCAGACATGCATTACGGGGGGATGTGCAGTCTGTTAAAGCTCAGGACTGTGTGTTTATCAGTGTAATGTAAATGACTTTATGTAACATTAGTGTGTAAACTAAACCATCTTACATCAGGTCAAAACATTACAGTGCATTACTAGACCAGAGAACATCATGTTATAATAATATAGGAGGTAATGTCAGGTCACAACATAACAGTGTGTAAGTAAACCAGTATACAGCAGGCTACATTACTGCTGGTAACTGAACACAGCCACTTTATGTCACTACAAACAATGATAATAATGACCGCATTACCCAAAGAGATGAATCATTGAAGTTACTGTTCATTGAAGTATTATAAGGTAATCAATATCTCTCTGTACAAGAGGTGTACAATGACATCACAACATCTTTATGCATACACACTCAAGTGTGCACAGACACACCCACACACACCCACACAACCAAATGCACATACAGACACATGCACATTCAAAACACACGTGCGTGCGCACACACACACACATACACATACACACATGCACATATACACACATAAACAAATTTCCTTCCAATCAGTGTGGGGGTTATTGGACACAGGGGTAATAAAATGGCTTCTGACCTCACCCTCAGAGCTCAGGACCTGCCTGGCTATGAGAGTGGTCCATCCCACAGGGCTAACAGACAAAGAGGCCTGACCCCGGCCTGCAGGGTCCCTGCCCCAAGCGCTCACTCCAGCCCCAGGCTTTATCGCAGTGCCAGGCCCCACGCTGGGCTGCCCCCAGAGAGCGTCACTATTTACCCCTCCCGTCAATCTGTCAGCTCCGCACTCCGACACGGAGCACAATATGGTCCCCACATTTCTCCATTAGTCCTTCCCCTGCCGGGCTGGGCCGAGCTCTCTGCACCTCATACCCACCCCAAACCCCCCGCACCACTGCAATCAAACACAATCACACTCACAGCCAGGGAGCGATCTCCACACTCCTCCACCTCCACACATAAAACCCCACACAGCTATTCATCTAGACAACATAATGGAAACCAAACAATGTATGAATATTTATTAACTAGTAAGGAGTTGGGCCCTTTGTCTTTGCCTTGAAGCTGCCTTCAGAACAGTTTCAGTCCTTCTTGGAATGCTGTTATTTACAAGAACTGTTTTTGTAGGGTGTTGGGTCATTCTTCAAGAAGGAAAGTCTCCAGTTCTTTAAGAAATTAAGTAGGTAGAAATCTATGGCACACTCTACACTCCAAAACCTCTCACAAAGGTTCAGGGATGTTTAGATCTGGTGATTGGGGAGGACATGGAAGGTGTTTGACTTCATCCTGGTGTTCACATGAAACCACTCTTTAATCTATTTCACAGTATGTATGGAGAAATTAACATCCATAACAGTCATGAACATATTCCATAACACTGGAATATGGGAACAGCTTGAGAAAACAATGTTTGCACCATAGGTATATGAGTGTGTTTTATATATACTGTACATCCATGTATGTATCCTTTCTTCATTTACTCATCTATACCCCACACCACTGTTGATCAGATAGACATATTTTAACACTGTGTGTAGGAAAAGTTCATGAGGCTAAAGCTGAATGGATCTAGCAAGAGCACCGCAGCAAACAGCCAAACAGAGCTGTGCTGTTTATTCCAGCAGCAGGGGTGCTCAAGGCCGAGAGGTACCAAGCGACCGACCTGTCAGTGTTTAGAGACAAAACACGCGTCCAAACTCATCTCTACGAATGGAGGAGAGGGACAGTAGGACACCAAAACTGCGGTCGCGGGGCTCTCCACCAGCGGCCTCCAGTGAGAGCCCAGAGTACAGTACCTCCGCACACCTGTGCCCCGGGCAAGAGCTGCCCCCCAGTCCTGTGCAGGCCCCCGACCAATCACTGCATCTCCTCAAGTAAAGAAAACAAGAAAACTCTGATCTAAACATAAAGGCTTTCCATGGCCATTTGTCTTTAATGGCGAAAAGACAGAGGGCTGGGTTTTGGGGGGCGGGGGGGGGTTTGGGAGCGGGGGGCTGCATAAATTCTATACACACAAGATAGAGGGGCATACTGATTGTTGCTTCCCAAAAACTTTTTTCAAATAAACCCTTTTCCCTGCTGAATAGGCGCCCATTAGTGAATGTGTTAAAGGCGCGGGGCGTCTCAATGGCTGCTCGCTGGGCGTCTTTATCGCGGGCCAGGCTAGGCATTGAATGCAGACGCCCCTCTCTCTCCCCCCCATAGCCCTGGGGAGGTAGCTGCAGTATTATGGGTAGACGGGGGCTGCTGTTTGACGCACTCCTTCCAGGCCCCCTCTCCTCGGGAAACTCCAGGTGTGGATGGAGAGTGCTGCACACTTTCCCCAGCACTCTTTCTAAGACCGAGACATGGTGTTCTACAGGCATTAACTGATCTCTACAAACACCCCCCCACACACACACCCCCTACCACCCCACCGCCCCACCGACTCCAATCCCAAAAATGCCCCGCCCTGAACACCCCCAGCACAGTGCACCCCCAAGGCGAATTGCTCCACTCCACTTCAAAGCTCGGCATTGTTTCTGGATTATTCAGGGGATAGAGGAAAGAAAGAGAGAAAGAGAAGGAGAGGGGGAGAGAGAGAGAGAATACGAGAGAGGAGAAATAATTCAGACGTGGGGGGGCCATTTCCTCAAATTTAGACCAAATACTGCAATTTAAGGTCATTTCAGACCACAGAAAGATCTCCATCCTACTTGGTGAAGACGAGCAGACGAAGAGGAGAGGAACAAATCTGACAGTTGAATATGTGTCTGCCTGCTACAGTCTGACACACAGTGCGATTACCTGGAAGAACACTACCAGAATTTCTTATCATTGTAATTGGTCTTGTTATTTTTATACAATTATTATTATTGTTATAGACTGTAAAGTGAAGATTAACTATTGTAAACTACAGATTGTAAACCACAGGGATTTTGACTTTGTCACATATTTCATATATGGATTTGGACAATATTGTTTGCGTCAAAGTCATACCAATAAGGCATATCTGAATTTGAATTACAGAGGGACCCAGAGGGAGAGCAAGAGGCTGTCTTTATTTTCAGTGCAGAGAGGGATAGAGAAGGGGAGAGAGAGGCTGGGGAGAGAAGGAGGGGGAGAGCGCGTGTGTGTGTGTGCGTGCGTACGCGTGTGTGTGGTGAAGGGAGTGGAGGTGGTTGGGGGGGGTGGGGGGGGGGGGTGCAAACTTGCAGAAAAACTCCAGAGCGAAGTTGGAGAAAGAGGAGCTACATGATCAATATGGAGCCATTGTTCGCCCTGCTTACCTCGTTGGGCCACCATCTGCTCCCTGTCAATGCGTCACCTGCTCGTCTGAGCCGTCTCCACGGAGACCAGGGGGCGGGGGATTAGGAGAGGTTAGGCCCGGGAGAGGGAGGGGCCGAGGGGGGGGGGGGTGGGGGGGTTGCCAGGGGAGACACAGGAGAGGGCCACTGATTAACTGGAAGAATGTCGCCCCCTCCTGCCTTGCAGCTGCGGGTGTTTCAGAGGCGACCCCTGCCTGAATCTGCCCCCCACCCCCGCCCCACGCGCCTGTGATAGTCAGCTTGGCTCACCCCCCTTCAGTTATGGAAAGGGAAACCGATTTTAGTTTTGACTGTCATGCAGATTACAGGGAATTCTGGGAAAGAATGTACCCATCTAGATCCCTGCAGCTTTCAGCCATGCTGTTCCAATGGAGAGTTGCCTTCACGAATACCAGCTTCCCTGTCTCCTTCCCTCCATCTCTCCCTCTCTCGTCTATCTCTCCCTCTCCCTTCTCACACCCTTGTGCGTGCATTTAAGAGGGCTGGTCTGGCCGTTCTGTCTGGGTGACGCAGTCGGACACTGGGAGGTATTTGCTGGTGTCGAGTGATGTCGCCTCTCTGTTTGAGGGACACTGAGAGATGGGTGTTGTGTCATCGGTGGCTGTTGGCTTTCGTCAGCGGGCTTCCAATCACCTCTATTCTGCACTGGCACACAATACGCGCCGCGCCCGCGCCCCTCAGTGCAAACAGAGGCTGTCCGGTGGCCGCGCGTGGGAGTTGATTAAGCCCTGGCGATGAAACGGTGAACTGCGGCAGGAAGTTCCGAAGCCTTTGGCCTCGGAGAACGGGCTGACCCCAGAGCAGTGACACCACAGGCCCTTTCAGAGGCTGCGTCAGACCCATTCAGCGTAACAAACAACTCCAGGCCCTTTCAGTGTGTAACAGAAACAACTTCAGGCCCATTCATAAACAATATCAGACCCATTCATAGGCGCTGCAGAGACATGAATACTAGGGCCCAAACCCCCCCCCCCCGCCCCCGATCTGCACGCGCATGAAACACTGGGAGCTAAACTCACTCCTGGCAGGGGTTGCCCCACAAGCACTGATCTAGGGTCAGATTTCCCTACCTATTAAGCCAAACAGCAAGTTTGATCCTAGATCAGCATTCAGGGGCAACTTCTGCCCAGAGCAGCATGCTCAGACCAGGGTGCTGGATGCTGACCGCCAGCCAAGCACACCCATGGGCCTTGCCAACCCCCCACTGGTCTCAAACATCGGCCTCTTTCTCCCACTGGGCAGCAGACCAATGAAGAACTGTGTTAGTGTGTGTGTGTGTGTGTGTGTGTGTGTGTGTGTGTGTGTGTGTGTGTGTGTGTGTGTGTGTGTGTGGGGGGGTGGGGAGCAGTGGCCGCAGATCGTTTCAGCTGAACAGGAGCAGTGGCCAGCGGTCACGGGCGGACGCTCACCTGA
The DNA here is from genome assembly GCA_019176425.1 of Megalops atlanticus. NCBI lineage: Eukaryota > Metazoa > Chordata > Actinopteri > Elopiformes > Megalopidae > Megalops > Megalops atlanticus. The sequence continues at coordinate 17,899,327 of CM032897.1, forward strand.
GACCCCACGGGGCCGCGGGGCGCCCTGAGCGGCAGCTGAAATCCTGAGTGACAGGTGAAAGTGACCAGGCTCTGGAGAGGGGGGACACCTTTTGTGTTTGGTCAAGAAGGCGGCCGACGGCCGGAGGGAGGGGCCCGCAGGGCGCGTGCGTCCGCCCGTGTCCTCCCGCTGAAGAGATAATCAGCTGATGAGCATCGCTTAATGGACTGAGGGGGCGTGGCTTACCGACACACTTCACTTAATTCCCCCCCACCCTGCACCCACCGGTTAGAGACCTTAACTTAACACCCCCCAAGGCAGGCGCTCGCTGGAGCCTGTCACCAACCGGAGCTGCCTTCTGATTGGACACTGGATCCCCCCTCCACACACTGACAGGAAACACTGCAGACCGCTGAAAGTGTGTGCTGGATGAAGACCTGATACTGTCCTCCCCTTTGCCTCTCCAGCTGAGTTTGGCTTTGAGAGGCAGCACCTCTCAGCTTCCCAGGGGCTGTGCTCACCCTCCCCAAATGAAGCTACTTAATAATCAGTTACTGCCGTGACTGATGTTATGGACCTGCACAATCTGTTGCTTCTCCCTGACTGGACTGCTTCTCTCCTGTTATATTCTCTCTCTTCTTTCTTGTTCTTGTTTCTCATACACACACATACTCACACACACACACACACCCTCCCTCTGTCTCCTCTCTCTTTCACACAGACACACACACACACACCACCACCCCCCGCCTGTGTGTGAGATCTGGTTCTGGGAATAGTTTCTGTCAGAGCCACGTGTAGCTGTGGGCCAGACTGAGTGATTTTAGCGAGTGTAAAATTCAATTGTCCGGCAGGGGAGCGGGTCTGTTGTGCTGCTCTGGCGGCTGGCTGCGCAGCTCCCAGCGTGGGGCACGGGCGCCGGGCACGGGGTTAAGTGCTGCAGAAAGCCCTCCTTTATCCCGAGTGGGAACGGCCCATGTGTTTCCCTCCCCCAACCTCCAAGCTCTTTCACTCTCCCCATAGTCAAGGGACACCGAGAGGCTCAGAAAGTTTTCATTTTCTTTAATCTCACCCCCCCTCTCTTCCTGCCCCGCTCCCCTCGGCCCTCTCCTCTCCCTCTCCTCCAGGCGTCATGCTGTGAGAGGAACACCGGGCCGAACCTCGGGAGCCGGTACATGGACCGTGTGGGGACATCAGCACGAGCAGGCCCATCGGGCCTCTCCCCAAACGTCAAACCCCTGTCCGTCCACCACCCGCCCTGTACAAACAGTCCCCTTCCTTGCCCTGTGTGAAATTTTTCCCTCACTTCCACTCTATAATTTCCCACACTTCTCTGTAAGACCCCTGTAAGACTCCCCCAGGACCGCCACAGGACTGTCTCATCCACACAATCCTCTCTCCGGACCCTTCTACACAACGTTCCCTCTCCATTGCCACCACGCTTATGACTTTGTAGGAGCTTTCCCACTGCTTTGTAATTACGCAGGACACTCCTGCCTCCAGCAAGCACAAAATTTATACTGTCATGTATATTTAAAAACTTCCAAAACAAGCATCCCCCTCCATCTCCTATACACAATTTCTGCTCTCGCCTCCTCCATAAAATCTCCCCTCTCAACTCCAGTACATATCCCTCACCTACACACAGTCCCCTCTCTCACCTTCTGCAAGCAATCCACCCCCTCACCTCCTGTACTTACTCTCAACATAATCTCCCATATCTCTCTCAAAACAATCTCCCATATCACACAATCCCTCCCCTGCCTCCTTAACACTATCCTCTCTCAGCTTCTCCCCATAATATCCCCCCCTCACTTCCTCCACAACATTTTCTCACTTATCTCCTTGTGATAATCACAGCAAAGCGATCTGTAGACTCCAGTATGGTGTGGCAGTCTTGGCCACAGGCAGTGTTGTTTGGGGACACTGTGTAAAGAAGTGGGCAGCACAAAATAGCTCCCACGAACCAGCACAGCAAAATATGGAGACCAGACCAACAAGTGCATGCACAACACCATTCAAGCATCACCCCAGTTAACTAATCTGAAATTAAGACAGCCTAGAAACTATGGGCAGTACAAATATGTACACTACCATATATCACATAATGCCACTAAATCACCCAATATCCATAACTCATGGCAATAATACAAGTAGATAAGTGTGGTGTCAAGCGAGTGACCAACAGCCCCAGTAGCAGGACCAAGAGAATGGATCCACTGTGAAAATTTCATGAGAGAGAGAGAGAGAGAGAGAGATAGAGAGAGAGACCAGGAGCCCATCAGTGGACGCGTACCCTGACATTTGCCCATAAACGAGCGATTGTACCCATCACCAGCCTAATGGCGTTTAATGACACCGCAATCATGCCACTATCATCGTGGAGCTCAGCTGACACACTGCAGCCCCTAACAGCGGCCTTATGGTCCGTAATGAGACAGGAGAGCAATCGGGGGGGGGCTGGGGGCGTGAAAGCGGCCCTGTTCGTGGCCGTGAATGGGGCGTCTCACGAGGAGCGGGGACGGGGACGACGGGAGTCCCCCTTCATCAGTCACCACCTGTCACCAGCGCCGCGCGGCTCATTAGAGGGCCGGCCATCATGCGTGTGACCCCGGAATCACACGAGGGCGGGTTCAGACGGAGCATCATCGCAGTGGTGGGGCTTTCCCCTTTGTGGCCGTTGGGATGCCAGCACTCAGGCTGTGATTGCCACACATGATCATCTGTGTATCAAAGCATTTGGGAAGAGGCAGAGAAAGGGAGTGTGAGAGAAATATCCTCCTGCTGACCACAACTTATAAAACCCAGGTCCTACTCCTATTATGATCCTGCACCAAGTGTTCCCAGCGCAGATTGAACGTTTTGGTCAATTCCTGACCTAACACAGGCTGAACACAGGCTGATATTTCCAAACCATCCTAGAGTAAACTCTACATGTCTTGCAGTTCCAAATCGTCCCACTGCTCATTGAACATTTCAGACAGTTTTTAAGTGTTGCAGCCCAAACTGGTTATTTCAGACAGACCCTAAAGCTCTTGCTGGAGACTCCATGAGGCTCAGAGCAGCTGCAGTCTATTATCACACTCCTCACCCAGAGAATGTAGCTGCTCAGACTGGCTGCTCCAGAGACTCAGGTATGAGAAAGACAGGCCCCCCACTCTCTCCACCACACAGTGCCAGAGCTAACGAGAGGTTAGGCCCAGGGAGAAGTCACCTCCCCCCCTTTCCAAAAAAAAAAAACATCCAGGGATCGTCATAGAGACAGGGGTGTCCCGGGGGGATTTTGGCTCAGTGTAATTACAGAGTCTGTTAATTAGGGGATGATTCCAGAAGAGAAGTCTTTATTGGATTTTCTCCTGAATGGAAAGTCCCCTGGGCAGTTAAACCCTAAGAAGGTGTGTGTGTGTGTGTGTGTGTGTGTGTGTGTGTGTGTGTGGGTGGGTGGGGGTGTTAGATTGGAAGGGGTGGGTAAGTGGGGGTGGTGTCTTTTGGGATGGCAGAGGGTAAATTTGCGCTGACAACAGTCCCTGACAGAGAGCCCGAGGACAAAAGCGCGGTGATTGAGACTGGGACCAGGAGCAGTCACTCCCCGCAATCGGTGGACTGGGACTGCTTAATGGAACTTGACTAACCGCTCTGCAGGTCTGTTTGTTTGCGTGTTTGTTTGGGGGGCGGAGGGACAACGGGGCGGCCCGCGGGTCGACCCGCAGGTGCGGCCTGCCGGTGTGGTCGGGATTTTGGACTCTGAAGGAGGGGAGGCTGACTGAAAGGAAAAAACAAAAAAATCAGTCACTCGCTCCAGAAAGCAGTACATCGCTTCAGATTGCACCAATCACACGCGCAGGGCAGCAATTGGCCGAATGTGATATTCAGTTGTGGGCAAGGACTGATGAGAGCAAGTAAAACATTACCTCAGAGCCTGTGGCCGGTCATGCCACTACATTAAGCATGTGCATTTTATGATTTATGTATCACTGAGCTGAATGCAAACTGTACATTGGAGGCTTGTTGTTTTTCATCGATTTTAAATGTGAATTTTGAACTAAAAATGTATTCTTAAGTTGAATATTGAGTTTGAATAAAATTGCACAATACATTTATGCATTATAAAGGAATTCAAATGAATGCAAACTGTGATTTTATCTATTTATTTTTTATCTATATAACTAATTTAGAATATAAATTGTGATAATGAATTTATCTCTGTGTTTGAATATCAACTTTTAACTAGATGTAATTACAATAACTCATTTCTACTCTCATTTCATTTCTCATTTATATATATAGAAATGCTTTTTGAAATGATGCAAATGCATGTTTCTTCTCACAATTCCATTAGCAGCTCAATAAGAATTAAAAACTGTTAAATCTTAAGATACAAGATACAAACCCCAGGGTCTTATGACACCATCTCAGTAAACAGCAGTCATCCCTTCAATTGTAAGAACCTCATTTGGTCAAGGAACCATAAGGAAACCACATGCATGGTCATGTAGAGGATATCTGCGTGCACTGCATGTGAGAATAGGTTTCATGCTGTCAAAACTCCCCTTCCTTTTCAAATCCCTGTGCAGTTTATCACTGCTTCTAGATTCTTTTTGTGTTCTCACTTTTGTGCTCTCAGCGTCTGCCAGAGGAATAAATGTAAATATAAATATACATGTAAAATAGAATTTAAGCAGACTGAATTGCTCGGCCACTGAAACAGTGATAATTAAAATCAAAATTCGCTCATATTCACTTATAAAGTGGTGATATTGGTATTTGAGCATCTGGCGTTTGATACCGGAAAGGCTCCCTTCCTACCAAGTTGTGTCATAATAGACATTAATTTGTGAAAACTTAAAACTAAGTTTGGGGGAAAAATCAAATCACCCAAGTCACCATTAATGTTTGATGTTTTAATCAAACATTAAAAGTACGGCATCAGGGCAGATCCGCTCCTTAAATAAAGTGTTAAAGCGTCAAATCGCGTTCGTATCCTAGACCGTCAAGCAAAGTGACATTTGTTTTCAGTCCATGTGTCGAAGGTCATATCGTCCTCCTTGAGACAGCAGGGTCGAGAGTCGACTTCTAGCTGTAACTAGATGTTTGGTAAAAACATGATTTTGAAGCCATCTCAATAAACAAATCACTCCTGCAAATAAAACAACTGCTTTAGATTTCGTTGTATTTGGTTCAGGAATGCAGTATGGACACCTGGTCATGCAGAGCCCCCTAGAGGATATTTATGAGAACTGCAGGTGAACAGAGCGATATGTCATGATACCACGATAATACTCGATTTCCTCCTTAAACACCCATTCTGACAATTTACCAGTGCTCAAGAAATCTGCATGGACATTTACACCGACTTTTAAATCAGAATGTAACAATCCGCCATATTTGTATAAACCCACATATTATCGCATGTAATATGGTTACACTTACAAACAGTCTAAATGAATGCAGTGAATTAACAGAGTCTACATGGGCTACCAAACTACTTCACAGTTTTTACTCTGCGTTGATTGTATTCTCAGTGACCTGTAAATGTATGCTACATTACCAGCTGATGACTGGAGGGCGGGCACTTATAAGAATTGCACTGTTTTCAACGAAATGAAACCAAAGTTTACTTCCTGCCTCTACCGATCAATTAGCTACGGTGACAGCACAAATAGTAAGCTACTTGTAAGTATAAAATAAGTTGTATTTGCTTTTGATTATCTGGTGGCTCTGCTAATAGAATGTTCCTTCTCACGAATCTATTGCTATTTCGCAAACTGTTTTTTAGCCTGCTGTCATATCTGTCGTCATACTCTCATGACACAACCATATATGGTTCGGCTTAGCTGTTGATGTAGATTTTTAGGTTAACATTTTTTAAATGTCAATGGATGTTTCGTTTCACCCGGTGTAAAAAGTGATGTGTGTCAACGGCATTTAAACTGACAAAGTGAACGAAGTAAGCTATGAGCGGGTTTCTTACGTATGTTTGTTTAATTTGTTTTGGTATGACGCGTAGGTCTACTTCATCGACGCTGCAGTTAGGCCTAAACAGAGGACCATATCGACCAGTCCTCTGGTGAGCTGGACGTTGTAGCGTTGTAGCCTTCGCAAGCACACAATCTACAGACAATCTGCGCTGTTTCGCGAGCATAATCATTTACTCTATTTACGCGATTGGTGTCAATTATTCTGTGAATTATTTGTTTCATTGTTAATCAAGGAAGATGAAGGGGAAGAGGTTGAAAGTAATGATAGATTTAAAGGTAATGTTTCAGCCTCCCCGGTTTCCAGCTCACCAGCCGCCACTGATATCGACTACATCGGAAAAAGACACATTTTACTTTACACCAACAGCAAAAGAAAGATAGGATCACGGATTATATGCAAACTGCGTGAGGCTCTGAAAAAAACGAGGACAGTGACCGCCAAATGTAAGATGTATCCACTCATGGTGAGGTCGTGCAGTCTCTTACAGCTGTCTTGTCCCATGTGGTCTCAGACTGTCCCAAGAACTTCCAGACCCCATCTCTCAGAGGCCCTATGGACCTTTCAGAGCAGTTCAGCTCTTCAGAAAGCGACAGCGCCACAGACAACCAGTCTGATAGCGACTCCCTGTCTCAGCAAGGGGCTGCAGCCCCGATACAGGTGAGCTTTACAAGGTGCTGATGACTGAGCGGCACATCTTTGGCTTACAAACAACACATCTGGCTGGTTGAGGCAGTAAAGCTCAAACCCCTCTCTGGCGCATGGGTGTCCCTTCTCTGTGTGTGTATGTATCCCACCCTGTACTTCTCTTTACAGGATAAAGCCCATGTGTTTCTGTGCAGGGAGGCTAGGGTCCTTCCCCTCTGACCCCTCCTCCTTTTCCCCAAGTGGGCTTCACCTCATAACCAGCTAATGATTGGGATTAGCAGTTTCCACAGGACTTACTATTCTCTAGTCAGTAACTCTCCAGTGGTCTGTCCTTTCATACATTACACTTTGCTTAACTGACTTTCTTGTCCAGAGCAGCTTTTCAGATGACTTTACATGCTATCCATTTAAACAGATATTTACCAAGGCAATTTATCTTAACTACTTCTCCCAACACTACAAGAGCATTGGCCTACTGGGGAATTAAACCTGTGATTTTTTATGTTGACTCCTCTCTAAGGGTGATTTTTTCTACTGGTATAGTAGCACTTAGGTGGGAAATCTAACCAGCAACCACTGGGTTACAAACTTTATTGTTTTTATTAATATATTTATTACTCTTTATTATTTCCCTACACCACTGTCTATAGAAAGAAAGGCATATCTCCTGCTAGAAAGGCGTATGTGCTCACAGGTACTCGCTCAACACTGTGTTCAGCCGTGTGTTTGTTCCTTTTGTTCTCTGTTCAGGCCTGCAGGCACTACAACCAGGGTAACTGCAGATACGGCAAGAAGTGCCGCTACCTGCACGTCTGTCAGCACTTCCTGCAAGGAAGGTGTCGCTACGGCAACAGCTGCCGTCTGAGACACATCACTAACTCTGAGTCGGGGTCCTCTGCTGATGAGAGTGAGGGCAGGAGGAGGAGGAGAGGGAGGAGGAGGAGGGGGAGAAGGCAGAGGTCTTCATCAAGAGGTACACAGCAGCTGAAGCTGATACCTACAGAGGGTCAAACACTGATTTTAGCTATGTAAATGAGATTGAATATATACTGTGCATTTTACAATGATGCACTAATCACGTATAACATCAGTTGTAACAAAAAACCTGCCTGACGTTTCACCTCAGGTCAAGGAACCACAGACATGTGCCTGGTCTTGTTGTGTAGAGCCCCCCAGGGGATATTTCTGTGCACTGCAGGTGAAGAGAGTGCTTGAGTGCAACTCCTCCTCCTCAAACACCTTCGTGTACAGTTAACCACTGCCTCAGAAATATGAATGTAGAGTTGTGTTGTTGCGGCAAGTATATCTGGTCATGTAGAGCCCTCTAGAGACTGTTATGTGCAGTGCACTGTAAGTGAACAGAGTGATCACGGTGATAAGAATACGATTCCTCTTGAAACTCCTTCGTTTGCAACTCAGAAACTTCAGAAATCTGGATCACCGCTTACACAGACGGTAAAATAGAAATTTAACAATCCGCCACATCGTATAAAGTCGTGCATCATCGCACGAAATACACATACAATTAACATACAGGGTCTACGTAAAACACGCTATATCGAACATATCGACAGCTAAACGTGATCTGCATTCAACATTATATCTGGCAACCGTACATTTCTGTTGCATATTTAGAAACTAATGCTAGAGGGCGTTATTTCCCTTCCTCTACCGTTCAGGCAGCAGTTAGCTATGGCTTCGAGCAGTGAAACCGAAAAGTGAGATAAAAGTAGAGAATAATTTATTTTCTTTTGACTGTCTTGTGAGTTTCTTATCATAATGTGTCATTTTCACGAATCGATTGTTTGCTCGAAAGCGGTTGCTTGCATAGCTATTGTCACAACCGTCATCGTCTGCTCAAGGCACAACAATATTATTACTAATAGTTTCGCTTTTGATATTGATTTTAATATGTTAATAATTTAATTTAATATGTTAACAAAATGTTAATCGCAGATGCGGATCCCGGTGTAAAAACTGATGGATATTAACGCGTTTAAACTTGATAAAAGTTTTGTTTGCATTTATACTTTGGTGCTGTTTAGCATAAGTGCTTTATCCACATTGCACTTCAACCGGAGGCGAATTATATCGACTACTTAAGAAAAGGGCACATTTCTCATTACACCAACAGGTAGATAGAGGATATCAGAGATTGTTTGGAAACTGTTTAAGGCTTTGAAAGATAAGGAGAGAGAGAGATCGAGAGCGAGCGCGAGTGAATGTCAGATCTATCCTCTGACGGTCAGGCTGTATAGTCTCACACGACTGTCCTTTCTCATGTGGTCTCAGACTTTCCCCAGGGCTTCCAGACCCAATCTCGTAGGCATCCATGGGAGATGGGGGTGGAGGTGTTGGGTGTGCAGGGGGCTGTCACCAAGCCTGGAGTCAGAATCCAAAATCAGTTCACCTGAGTGAATGAAGTGTGCTTTCTAGTTCACCTGCACAGTCCCTGTGCATCTGCATGGTCTCTCACTCCAGTCTTCTGTACCTCACTCTCAGATGGTGAGGCTGGTGGCGGCAGGTCCTACAGATGGCAGATAAAAGGTGAAAACGGCTGGATGGACATCGCTAATTGCCACATCATTGAGGCCCAGTACTCACGTCCCAACGCCAAAGGCATAATACTATACAACACTCAGTTTGGGTAGGTGAGCAATGCATCACTCACTGTGTGTCTGTCCAACACTAGTGCCATGTGCTGTGTGTGTGTAACGCAACTGAGGGCCAACAGAGATGGAATCTTAATGGATGGACGAATGGACCAATGGAACACAGGAGTTCTGTGATTGACCTGACAGTGCACTGCTGTTCTCTCTCTATCACTGCAGAGCCATCTCCATTGATTTCAACAAGATGAAGGTCCTCCACAAATCCCAACTGCGGGTCAGACGCTTGAGTTCCTCCCAGCCCGGCCTGGAGACAGAGTGGATTTGGTACTTTAGCGGGAACCGCGGCTGGGTGCAGTTTGGAGAGAAGGTAGACTGACCTGGGTGCAGTGTACAGAAAAAGCAGACAGAATTGGGTGTAGCATGATGAGAGGGTAAACTGATCTTGGATGAGCACAAAAAGAGGGCAGACTTGGTAACTCATTTTCTCAGTATTTGCTTATTAGACTTTGACTAAAACTCAGATTTAGGTATGGTATAACCTCTCAACAGGTGGCCTAGTTAAATTCATATTTAATATAAAAGGACCCCTCTTTCTCCGGTCAGGTGAAGTTACTTGTTTGTAAATAGTACATGTTCAATATGTAGCAGGCTTAAAATCAAATAATTTCTTCCTTGTCCCAACAGAATAATCCAAATATTTGCCTTCCAATCTTTCAAATCTTTTCATACCTTTCATAGTAATGCAATTCACTGACAGGTAGACAGACAAGCACACACAGGTGATCACAGCCTGTTCTGCCTAGGTGCAGAGGTAGTAATGTAGGATATGAATACTGTTAAATGTTTTCTAATTACAATGTAAAGGTACATTTTCGTATAATTACAAAAAGTTGAGATGGAGAAAAATGGAGGGTCACATCAGAGCTTCGGAATACGGAGACGGAGGGCTTCTGACTGTGTCTGTCCCAGGACTCCCAGGGCAAGGTCTCCTCAGTGCAGAGCTCCAGGATTGAGAGGGAGTTCCAGAGCAACCCCAATGGCTCGATCCAGTTCACCGTCGACACGACCACCTACCAGATCAGCTTCAGAGGTGCGGCGTGGGGCTGGCGGGGAGGGGGGGGATGCCTATGACGGGAAACATCTCGTCTGTTTCTCGGAATCGTCATAAACTTATCCGGGTGCATTCCTGTTGCGCCGCTTGTCTCTCATCAGAAATGCGTCAGGAGAACTTGTCGAGCGGACAGAAGAGGAAGGTATCCAGGCGCCCGCAGCTGAAGGATGCAGCAAGGTGAGTGGGTGGGGAGGTGCATGCAGGGGCGTCAAATTAATGGGGAAAGGGCCAGTGGAGCACTCATTATGCCAACTCGTCCCGCCCCCAGTTCTCCGGTGCCATGCAATTACCCTACGCTCTTTTGCCAGTGGAAAGAAGTTAAACCAAAAATCTGTCTCTCATTGTTTCACAATCATGTGATTTGCAATGTAAAAACCAGCATTCGCATGCCTGAGAAAAACAACTGCAGAGAAAAAAAAGGATGAGTAAATAAACAACCCTTGCTGATTGGTTCTTGTGTGAATCCTTGTTTTGTGGTGCTCTGATGAAGATCTGTACAGCCAAAATGTCAGCTATTGTCCTATAAAAGAAGGCAGTAATTCATGCTAGAAGCAGGGTGCAGAACCTGCATTTGACTTCCTGGTCACAGGGAATCACAGTAACTGTGACTTTCCTATAACTGTAAAAATGGAGCCTCTAACATTACTGTGGTTCAAAGGAGCACAGTTCTTGCTGTATGAGTCACATGTCAAATACGTAGTTATTAGTTATATGTAGTTGTGTATACAGGAATGTATTGCAGTTCATGATTTGATAAGGGACCAAATCCTGACTGTCCTCCATTTTCTCTGTCACTGGAGAAAACCTTGAGAACAAAAGGTCTTCCTGCACTTTGTCTTCTTTTATTGTCCAGTAGGTGGCTGTCCTCTGTAGACCCACGGATGCCATTCACTTCATTCATGGTTGTTTTCTCATCCTCTCAGCAGTGTGACACAAGCCTTACCAAGGCTGAGCATCTCCACCCCCACCTGGCAGTTTCAGGCAAACAGTGGGAAGTGGTACAACTTCAAATACAGGGTGAGAGACGACAGTGCAATGGAGATGGGATTGTGAGGGGCAGGTCGCCCTTCTCTTTTTGAAACCAATGAGCACAGGAAGTGTGAGTCAGGTATTCAAGACCTAGAGATAGGGGAGCTGTCACTTAGAGATATGACAGGTGTAAGTTAGAGATACAGGAGACCATCAGTGAGAAACAGAGGAGCTTTCAGTGAGAAACAGAAGAACTTTCAATCAGGTGCCTGAGAGCTGTCAGTCAGACACCAAGAGCTGTCTGTCAGAGATAGAGGAGCAGTCAATAAGAGACAGAGAAGTTGTCAGGGCCTGGACACTGGTGATGTCTTGTTTGTGTCTCTGCAGAGAGGGACAGACACTGAGTCTTCAGTCTCCAGTGCTGACATAGAGGCCCAGTACCAGCGCAACCCACGAGGCTCCATGAGCTTTACTGTCAGCGGTCGGGAATACACCCTGAATTTCTCAGGTATAAAAGCACAAGTGACCATCACTACACAATACAAGCACACACACTGAGCAGCTATCATTACACCCCAGATACACACAGAACAGCCATCACTATATCCTACAACCACATGGTCAGAAGCCGTCACTACCCCCTGCAAATATAGACCAAGTGATTGTCATGAAACCAGCCACATGAATCAGAACATAGACCCAGCCAAGTCATGATTAAGATTCAGAAGATCCCAAGAGCACAGCCCTGTATAGGACATTAGTTGGGATCAGTTTATCCAAAACTGATCACATACAGTAAAAACAAATAAAAGTAGATTCAGTGGTATATGATGCACAACCCTGCCCATGATTTCCACTGTGTACACCTACCTGTTTAACAGCTGTTCCTTTTCCATTCTCTGTATTCCCCCACAGACATGACTGAGAAAAACCTGACCTCACAGACGATCCGCAGCGTCAGACGGATCCAGCAGTGAGAGTAGGAGACTCTCCCACAATGCATCAGGAGAAACCTGCCGATCACCACACTAGATCTCCACTGCTGTTTTCTCAGCGCAGCCTGAAGATGAAAGACATGTTTACTTTAATACAGGATGCAAATAGGTTTTCAAACAGAATTTTCAATGGCCGTGAGACTGTGGTTTAGAGCACTCAATCCCAGAGCGCATATCTAAAGTGAAGGGGGTTCATATGCCAACAGCACAGCATCACACGCCTACAACTGCCTATGGACTCATCTGTCTGTGCTTTAAAACCACACTAACACAGGCATGCATGCACACATGTGCATATACACACAAACGCATACATACACACACACACACACACACACACACATGCACACACACACACACAGCCTCTCTGTTATCCCTCTTCCAGTGATTTGAGCTGCCATGCCTAGATCATTATGATTTCATTAACTCTTTATCACCTGTTTATGCTTGGTGCTGGAAAACAGTCTGTAGTCTGTCCTACTGAAACATACAGTAGTGTGTACTGTACTTAAGTCAACACATACCAGGTATCAATATTTTAAGATATTAGATATTATAAATGTGAGATGGACATACTGGAGGCTAAATGTCCTAAGATGTCATGGTTTAAAACACTGAAGTGATATTTTGCTGCAATACCTGCAACACTGAGGTGTTGTGCAATGCAGATACCATTTAGTCTCATCTGTAATGCGGGGACTCTGCACACATGCACAGCAGTAGTCTTTGCAAAAATGTAAATGACCCCCCATTCAGGAAATCATGACAAAGTCAAGTATGTGAGAGACTCTGAGATATACCACTGAAAACTACCTCTCCTTGCTCCTGTTGTACTGAATATCAGCTATAATTTTAGCATAGGACGTTACCGTAACACACACAGGAAAATAATTAATTGAACAAAAAAAGAGAAAACCTGTCACATGACCAAACCCTGATTACACTCCTATTATGAGCTCGTTGAATATTAACTGATGTCTTTACTATATACTGCCTTAATGAACATGGGTATCGTCCAATGGGAAAAAGGAGATGTCCTGACTGCCATAATGGAAGAGCAAATTATGACTACTGTAATCTTCTTTAAAATGCTCATTATTATTTAAATGTATTAAGAATTAACAAATGTGAAGGGAGATGTCTAGACTGCCATAACAGGATGTCAAATTGCATTTACTCAAATGTTCTTTCAAATGTTTGTTCTTACTATTTTTGAATGTGTGAATAAATAACTTCATTATTTTGAAGTCAGGTTTGATAGTGATAATAGTAGTAATATTTAGTAGTATAGTAGTAATAATTCAAGGTCCCATCCCTTAACCTTAATGTTACAGGCCGCGGGTATGGGACGGATAACATTTACAGTGTAACGGGGAAAAATATGAGGAAGGAAAGTGTTTGGCTTCTATTCAGAAGAGGATCTCTCAGCAGAATGAGGAGAAGTGTCAACAGTCGTGCAAAGGGAGCCCAGGGGCAAAGCCAGATGAACTACTGCCTCCTACTGGTAGCAATTAGTAAAATTATATTTCAATGACAAAATATTGATGAACTGAAGCCATACATAACCACTAATGGCTTAGAATCTCAAACATTTTTCTCAAATTGAAGAAAAAAAACAAACACAAATGTGACCATACATTTTGTGCTTGTGTCAAGTTAACCCTAGGAGGTACCGATTCTGATGGGGGAACGTAGACTGATGCGAAAGTTGTATTGGCCCTGAATCATGTAACACTTAACTCCCAGAATTTGTTCTACAGGTGTCATTACCCACTTATAGGGCACTCATCTGGTGTGTTATGCTGTGAGGATCTTCTGTGTATTTTTACAGCCTTATGTTATTATGAGCATATAGTAAGTTTCATTAAATAATGAAAATTTACAATAAAATAACAATAGAAAGCTTAAAGCAAAACTTTTTTTGGTTTCCTATTTCATTTCGTTTGGTAAGTCACCAGAGGCACCCTTTTAGTAGAGCATGTAGTCCAAAAAACATCCATTTTTCTGTTAATTAGAGGAAAAAACCTCTTCACGTTGTAATATTGCACTATGGTCGCCTGGACTTCGGCCTTGCTCTGAATCATGTAACAGATATAAATCAGAAGTGTGTAGTATTGTAATGTCACGTGACTTAAAAGGCAAAGTATGGGTAAGGTATTCTAAGTCAGTCTATGACACTGTGGTCTGCATACTATCACCAACACGCTGCTGAACGTTACCTTTGTGCCAGACGCCCGAGGTTTTTGTTCTTCCATCTGAAATTTTAGATTTGTCGTCTACATATAAGTGTGCTTGCAAAAGCACTGGTGTCAAGCAAACGATGTAGAAATTAAAATGAAGCACAGGAAATGTCTTTCAGTGCTGGGTGTCCTAAGAAGTGGCGACGCGTAGCGTCATTTTCCAGAACAGAAACCGAAAGGACCGGGCAAACAGAGAATCTGCCAGCTGACTGCTAGAAGCATTTGATGTGGCTATTCTTTGTGTCGGACGTCTCATCAAGAGTGAGTCCATCCCATCCCTAATACAATGATACGCTTTTTCGTCGGTTTTATCATTTGGTGACCTGAATTTGAAATTATTGGGCGATTGTCTACATACGAACCGGAACTAGTGAACTTGTCACACAACTTTAAGTAGAAGAACTTTTATGCATCGAAGCGACAAATATGTCAGGATTTGTGTTCGCTGGTATATTTTGTTTGACTTGGATGTAAACAACTTTAGCTACATTGATGAATCTATAGCATCGTCTAATATATTCAGTCGTCGATTGCTTTAAAAAATCAAGTGGTGTTAGAGCAACAGACTAAAACAGAGTGCTTTTCTTTTACAGTGTTTCGTTTATTTAACTACGGAAATCTAGTTCAGGTGAGCTTATCCAAGTTCTATCAAAATATTCATTGTATACCTGCCGTTTCGATTTAGCAGATAAAATTGATGTCGACTGTTAGTTGTGTATCTGATAATGTTCTCGCACAGGATTCTGGTTTTGCAGTAGAGGAGCCTCAGTCTGCCCCGGGTAAGTCACCGTGTCACGGAAAGAAAACACAACTATGGCTAACTACAGGCGGTAGATGATTACATTTGCACAAAACGATTGGCCATCGTTTATAATTACTTGATGCTCTGTGCTCAACAGTATATACTGTTAGCAATTCATACCGGCACAGCCGTGAGGAACTGATTTGTGGATCGTGTTGTCCTGTCTCTTATCTCCGCATTTTATCGTATTTTCGGTTGTTTTATTGCTTTGTCTAAGTCAGTGTTTCTCAACCCTACTCCTGGCTGCACCCTTTCCTGCAATATCTTCTATCTATCCTTTCTCTACTTACCTGACTGAACTCATCAGTGGCATGTTTTATTAGCTGAGCACACAGGGTGCCGCCATGAGTAGGGTTGAGAAACACTGGTCTAAGTTCTCGTACTTAAGAAGAAGTAACGTCTCTGTGAACAGTGAGAGGACAGCGGTACCAGTGGCAGCTGTCTGACCGGCAGGTGTGGAGGCCCATTGAGAACGATCACGTGATCGAGACTCACTACTGCCAGCCTGGGGCCACAGGCATTACGCTCTTCACTTCAAACTTTGGGTGAGTTTCTCTTTCAGTGTTGGCTGTTTGTTTGTGTGTGTGTCTTAATCACATGTGGTATAGTCTTGAACTCTTCTTTCTTTCAGACGCATTTTTATTGATTTTGACAAGATGGAGGTGTGTGGGGCGCAACTCGATGTCCGTCGACAAACCTTCCTGGCCCACGACGAGAAACAGGAGTTTGGGTGGTATTACAACGACAACAGGCGCTGGTACGAGTATGGATCACAGGTAAGAGGCATTCTGGTACCAGCCCAGGTTAGGATGTCCAGTACCGCTTTTCCACTGTAGAGCTGGAAGCACGCTAGCACAAGCTGGAGCCTGTGCTGGCTGACCCAGAATAGCTTTTCCCGGAATGGATTGCTTTTCCATTCAGTTACCTGTAACCTGACCTGTATCACATGAAGTCATACTTCATATCAAGAGGACTTCTTGTGCTTCTCTTATTGTTCAAGGCCAAGGTTTTCTAAAATAATAATAAAACAGACTCAGTATTACTATTGTCTAGCTCACCTTGTTGTCGTTTGGTGTTATCAGCGATGACAACATATTCATATTTTACTCCTGTGTTTATCTCCACGGCTTCTTGCACCAATATGTCGACTCAACCCACAGCTTAACTGCAAGTTGCTGAGCTGTACAATGCACTCCCAGTGAGTATCAGTTTGACCCATCCATCCCTGCATCAGGGAAACAACAGTAACAAGAGCAGGATGAGGTGACAGGTCAGCAGGATAAAAAAAAGAGAATGGATAACCACTTGGAATCAGAACTGAAGCATTCAGACCAATGGTGGCGGGTGAGCTGGAAACAGGGGAGCCCGAACACTACCTTTAAATCTATCATTACTTTCAACCTGTTCCCCTTTATCCTCCTTGATTAACAATAAAACAAATAATTCACAGAATAATCGACACCAATCGCGTAATCACCAATCTGCCAAATGAATAAATGTAAATGTAATTAGAATAACTCATTATGCTCGCGAAACACCGCAGATTGTCTGAAATTTGTGTGCTATTGCGAAAGCTACAGCATGAGATTATTCAAATTGCCATCCTTGTTAATTAAACAATTAAGTGGCAAGTAATCCCAAAGCTTTCTTAAATGTTTCACATTATAGCTTTCTTGTGTTACAAAGTTAAAATTACAAAACGGAGCTAAATTTAGTTAAATTGATTTAAATTACTGAGAATAAACTTTTAGGTTAGGTTGAGTGCAATGAACAATAACATTTAGAACACAGACCTCACAAAAGCAGTGATGTGTCATGAGCATTTAACGTAATTTAAATCGATAAATGCCATCCTTGTTAATTAAACAATCTCATGTTGTAGCTTTCTCAAGCACACAAACTACAGACAATCTGCGGTGTTTCGCGAGCATTATGATTTATTCTAATTACGCGATTGGTGTCGTTTTATTGTTAATCAAGGAGGATAAAGGGGAACAGGTTGAAAGTAATGATAGATTTAAGGGTAATGTTCGGGTTTCCCCTGTTTCCAGCTCACCCGCCGCCACTGATCCAGACTGGTTCCAGGTGTACAGTCAAAAAGGGGTAGTACTAACCAGTACAGGGGTGAAGTGCAGCATCTCACCCTCCCTCCCACTTGCAGGGGTCCTCCAGCAGCAAGGCCTCAGTTACCAGCAGTGATGTGGAGCAGCAGTACAGCACAACCCCACAGGGAAGCATGCAATTCAGAGTGGGGCACATGTCCTACAGCATAAGTTTCACAGGTATAGCACGTGCACTCTGACTGAAACATCATACCTTCATCCTGACTCACCAACGTCACATAATGACCCTGAGTGGCAGATATCACACTGCTACTGTGACTCACAGCAGCTGCCCATGACTCACAGGTAGAGCTCCTGGGCTCTGACTCACCATCATACCTTGACTCCTAGGTATCCCACTACTCCTCTATGTTAGTTTTGTGTTAGTGGGATAAACATCCTGTTCAAGTTGAGCAGAGACACTGTTTTCCAGGAAGTTTAGGAGAGGACTTTTTGTACAACCCTTATGCAGTTATCCAGACTCAGCTAAACTATTTTTTAGCTGAAGTCATCTCACATACCTCTTCTTCCTGCTAGTTGTTTTTTGGCACCCCTACTCCCCCTATGCCTTTCAATTCTGCATTTCCTGTTCTGTCGTGTCAGCAACGTCACCCTGACAACCAGGTGTGATCTCTTCCACAGACTCCAACATAAAAATACCTTTGAACTATTCCTGCACTAGACAGCAATGTCTTTTGGACTTAAATTCATAAATACAATGAACACATGCCTGGAGATGATTTTGCATTGAGATTCCTTTGTCTGTTCCAGCGATGACTCAAAGAAACCTGACTACAAGCATGAGCCGGAGGGTGAGGCGGCGCCCGAAATTCAACTCTATCCTCAAAATCAACAGGTAAAAAAAAATCACCCATTCATGTTCAGGATGCAGTAAATGTGGGAATTCTGGGGAAGACTCAGGATAGCTTTCAGTTTAT
The DNA here is from genome assembly GCA_019176425.1 of Megalops atlanticus. Taxonomy (NCBI): domain Eukaryota; kingdom Metazoa; phylum Chordata; class Actinopteri; order Elopiformes; family Megalopidae; genus Megalops; species Megalops atlanticus. The sequence goes on from CM032897.1 coordinate 17,917,699, forward strand.
GTGAATGAAGAGGTCCACTATGTTAGACTGTCTAGATGTGACCATTCCCAATGTGTGAAACTTCACGTATGTGACTATTCCCAGTATATGAGGCTCTCTAGATATGACTTCTCCCAGTGTGTGTGTGACACTCCATAGATGTGGCTGCTCTTGGTGTGTCACTCCATATGCCTGTTCACAGTGTATGCGAATCCTCCGTTCTCTGTCTCTACAGCCCTGCAGTTCCCCCTCTCCTGCAGAACGCTGCCCCCATTGGAGGCGGCTGGAAATGGCAGTTCATGGCAGACGAGGGGGTCTGGACCAACTACATCTCCCCTGTGAGTACCATTACACCACACTACATGCTGCATTGTAACAGTGCGCCAGTCCATTTTCTCAGCCTGTAACGAAGCTTTAGATCACTCATCTCACCAGACTTGCCTGCGTTTGTGGGTTTGTGCCTCCACAGGACTGCTCGGTAGACAGCGATGAGATCGAGAGACGCTACCAGAGGAATCCTCAGGACCAAGTGAAATTTACCTCCAGTATATTCAGCTACACTCTGGACTTCACAGGTGATATGCACAAACTTATAGAAACACCTTGTAAGAATATGTACATGTGTCCTTTGTGTCAGTCAGTAATCACCGGTTGCTTTCAGCAGTGTGCCATATCTCCTTGTCTTTCAGGAATGTTCCAGACTAATGATCACACAGGAACCAAGAGGTCCGTGAGACGGATACCAGCTGACGGGCAGCCCACTCCTCTGAGGTAAACTCTGAGATGACAGGGAGGGAGGGAGAAAAGCAATTACCTTTATTCTAGGGTGTTTCTGGAGTAGTATGTCAGAGTTTACTCAATGGTGTGAGACCGCAGTATGCTGAGATGACAAAGGTGTGAACACACTTAGTGGAGGAGGGTGTGAAACCACTTGGAGGTACACAGTGTGTTTCAGTGCCTCTCTGTTTGTAATCGTCCTTGCAGTCTGCCCAGATTTGTGTTTCCCTCTCTAATTCGTCCTTCGACTGCTCCACCCACACTCTCACTACCTCCCCCTGATGGCTGCACCTGGGAGTTCATGGCCGATGAAGGAGTTTGGACAGAATATCAGACTCCAGTAAGTAAAGTGTCTGTTCAACAGTCTGTGTATTCCAGTATTAGATTTCAGTGGGTGTATTTGGTATACTCCATTGATACTCCAGTAAAAGAGACAGCTATGTTGTCACATAATCTGTGGTGGCAGTGTAGCATAGTGGTAACGTGCAGGGCTTATAACCAAAAGGTTGCTGGTTCAATTCCCTACTGGAACATAAGAGCATCTGCTAAATGACAATAATGTAAGAATGTAATGTAATCTAGAAGAGGCTTTAGCCTTAGACACATGGGCCTGGATCCCATAATAGAGAAGATGAATGGAGTACAACACACCTAAGCAGTGTCTGTAATTGTGTTGGTAACACATCTAAGACAACAGCACACTGTACACACAGAGTGTCTGTTATTGCAGAACAGCTCAGTGGGCAGTGTGGAGATTGAGAGGGCCTACCAGCTGAACCCACAGGGTCAGATCAAGTTCACTGCCAGTGGATTCTCCTACACGCTCGATTTCACAGGTGACAATACTTCGATGCCACAAATTATAGCACATCTACCCCATATACATCACTGATTAAAATACATCTACACCCTCAGTTTCACAGGTTAGAATACACCTACATACTCCACCTCACAGATAAGAATGCATCTACACCTTCCACTTTGCTAATTAGACTACATCTGCACACTTCATATAAAAGATTAGAATACATCTGCTCCCTCTACCCCACAGATTAGAATGTATCCACACCCTCCATTTCACAGATTAGACTGCAGTATTTCTGTGTCTTTCCCTTCCAGATGTACACCATGAACAAATGTCAGGCAGTAGAATAAAGTGTCTTCTCTCCCTGTAGGGATGTATCAGGTAAATGACATCTTTGGGACCAAAAGAGCTGTGAGGAGGATCCAGATGGGTAACCCTCAGCAGAACAGGTACGACTCAGGCAGGCAGGCTCAGAGATAAGAGGAAGGTACTGCCAGAGCCGTGCAGTGGCGGCTGGTGAGCTGAAAACAGGGGAGGCTGAAACATTGCCTTTAAATCTATCATTACTTTCAACCTGTTCCCCTTTATCACCCTTGATTAACAATAAAACAAATAATTCACAGAATAATCGACACCAATCGCATAAATAGAGTAAATGATTATGCTCGCAAAACACCGCAGATTGTCTGTAGTTTGTGTGCTTGTGAAAGCTACAACGTGAGGTTGTTTAATTAACAAGGATGGCATTTATTGATTTAAATTACATTAAATGCTCATGACACATCACAGCTTTTGTGAGGTCTGTGTTCTAAACGTTATTGTTCATTGCGCTCAACCTAACCTAAAAGTTTATTCTCAGTAATTTCAATCGATTTAACTAAATTTAGCTCAGTTTTGTAATTTGAATTTTGTAACACAAGAAAGCTCTAATGTGAAACATTTAAGAGAAAGATTTGGGATTACTTGCCACGTAATTATTCAAATTGCCATCCCTGTTAATTAAACAATCTCATGTTGTAGCTTTAGCAATAGCACACAAACTACAGGCAATCTGCACCGTTTCGTGAGCATAATCATTTACTCTATTTACACGATTGGTGTCAATTATTCTGTGAATTATTTGTTTTATTGTTAATCAAGGAAGATAAAGGGGAACAGGTTGCAAGTAATGATAGATTTAAAGGTAATACTTCAGCCTCCCGTTTCCAGCTCACCAGCTGCCGCTGGAGCCGTGATAGCACATCTTTGTAAGACTCCCCAAAAGTGCCAGAAGTGACTCAGCATCAAAAACCAGGGCATGTCTAGAAAAGGAATATAGTTTCTCCAAACCATCCACCATTCTGTTTGCAGAGTATGTCTGCCCATTTAAAATGATCTCCCTACACAAACAATGGCCACCAAAGAGCAGCAGCAAATACGAGCACTATTATTAAGAGCCCCTGTGGATGTACCCCTTCTTTCCCCACAGTTGGAGCTCTGCTGGGACGCAGCACAGATGGCAGTTTAAGGACGTCAATGGGGTCTGGAAAGACTATGTCCAGGTAAAATGAGCAGTTCAGCTCATTTCTGTACAAACTCCCCTGAAATGTTGACTTTGGTTACACATTAAACTTCAACCTAAATACAGAATTACCTGTTTTACAGCCACCTAGAGAACAGTATCAGTGTGTGTGTGTTTCGCCTGGGTAGTGGTAACAGCACCTTTGTGTGTTACAGAGCGATCAGCAGGGCGGCTGCAATGTGTCAGGGCAGGACATAGAGTCCCAGTTCCAGCAGAACCCTAACGGAACCATGAGGTTTAGCACAGCGAGCTTCATCTATGAGCTGGACTTCTCAGGTGGGTGGGGCTAGCAAACAAATTGTGTGTCCAATAAGATGAGGTGGGGTGGGCGGGAAATTTGTACACTTAAGTTGGTGTGCGACCCCCTTGATCATTCCATACCCTGAGTAAACAGTGAATTGGTGGCAAAGTTCCTTCGCAGGAAAACGTGTTAACATTGTCAAAGAATAACTTGGGTGAGTCACTCACTGCAGCTGTTGGTGTTTTGTCAGCTGACAAAAGATAGTTGATGGGAAGATGACACCCATTCCAATAAAAATATGCTTACAGATTTCTTTGGGTGCAAAAGACAAATAAACAAAAGCAGTCAAGCCAGCACTCAGAATAATGGATTAAATCGGCCTGATGAATGCATATTGGTCTGGCACATCTTAAATGCGTACTTATTCTTCAGCATGACAGTAAAAATATGTTTCTTTCTCCATGAACCACAACTGAGACTAATTTAAAACAGCAGTTTAGTTGTCCTCTATTGTGCTGAGTGCAAGCCTTACTAATTCCATCCATAATTGAAGAATACAAACTCTTTAAATGGACAATGTGTTCTTCTCATACTTATTGAGCTGGGAAATGTATTGTAGGCTGGGAATGAATTAATTGTGGTGTTTTGCAGCCATGACACAGAGAAACCTGTTCACTGAGACGACCAGAGAGGTGCGCCGTCTCTAGCCATGAGGCTGTTGCCCTGACACCAGGAGTCTCTGTCCACTGCCCGTTCACCAAACTTGACTCCCATTTGCCAAGCTGCGAAATATCAACTACAGATTTGGAATTACAAACTGACAGCACACAGATTCAAGTTTGAAGGAAACGGAACATGTTGGGTGAATTCCTACCTTGGATTGGGTGACAGCGGTCCATTAAGAGTCTGGAACCTGGGGCAAGGGGTCCTTGTCCTGCTTGGAGCTCAGCTGTGCCTGAATGAAGCGAACCTTCTGCCCGATAGTCATTTTTGTACTTTAGTACTGCCTTCTATGGGCGTGGGGATACGTATTTGGCAGCAGCATCTTGACATCATTATTGGGTGTTGGGTTCTCGCTCAGGTCTGACATACTGCTCTTCAGAGAAACTTCAAATGAAGAGTCCAAAATGTGGCCTTGGTCCTTCAAATGCAAGCTGACCTGATTTACTGACATCTTAGCGAAGTTCTCACAGCTTACACTTATGAAGTATCCCCTATGTCACAGTCATCCCCTGCTCCACACTGCCAATACCTGATGTCCGTTTTACCCAAAATGCAAAGTGTATAATGTATAATAAGCCTGCCAACTAAAGCAACCAGTCTACGCCAATGAAGAGCCAGAAGACTTCTGAGACCTTCATTACTATATATATATGAAGTATCTGCCAATCAGGGATGTTGCAATGACTGCTGTACTGTGAAATATACAACTTCACAATCTTTACAATTAAACTCTTTTGAGTTCACCTGAAGTTCTCCCTGTGATTTTTTTCAACACTTGCAGTGCAGTTTTTACCCGATTAAAAGTAAGGCATTGGGTACACAGGAGGAACAGGAGAGATGGCCTCATTCCATTTGGCAGGAAGCCCCTATCTAAATCCATAAGAACAATAATAGCTGACCTGTATGATCTAATACTTTTTCTCAGTAGCTTCCTATTACTGTACTCCTGTAAAAACATTCTCCTTTTCAAGAAAACTCTGTGTCTCATTCATTAATTACTGCAGTCATTTCCAAGACCTGGAAACTGGACGCCTGGGCACTTCCCAAGGTTATCCCTGTTTCAAAGTTTAATTTATGAAACGTAAACAATACACATACTGTCATGTACAAGAGCCATTGTAAAGGTCCTTCAAGAGTACATTATGATAAAATGATAAAATTATGAATGTTTAAGAGGAAGCTGCCCATTATTCTTGTTATGAGAAAGTGTGTTTGTCTACTCAAGTTGCCAAACAAATCATACATGGTCACCAGTCAAATCCTTCTCAATAGCTGGTCACAACACAAATTGCTCAGAGCCCACAAGCAGATTTCAGAAAAAGGAAGCCAGAGCCAGGGTAAAGAATACTAGAATGTATATTTTATATATATTTACAGGATTTCATTGAAGACCAGGAATGATCCAGTCCCCAGTCTCAATTCTGAGACAACACAAACACCCCATTCACAATACAAAGTTCACAAAGACTCCACAGTGTACAGTTATAACTCTTCGTATATAAAGGATCAGAAGTCTCGTAGAAGAATAGACTTTTGCTCATCTCTGTTTAAACAAACATGTCGTGTGACAGAACAACCTTATCATGTTGTGGGAAATGCAGCAATCATGCTCAGAGGGTCCCCCAGGTCGCCATTCTTAAAATTACATAAATACGGCTGCCAACAAAGTGATGAGGAAAAGAAAGGATTTTTCCTGTTGGAATTGAACAGATCACATGACTCTAAAGCAAAGTCCATAGGGCCAGATCCTACAGCTCCACTTTGCAATACCCAGCCCACACACTACTGCCCCCTAGGGGTGACCTTCATTAAGTATCCAAATATTGCCTGTAAAATAAATCTCAACACAATGTCTAGTTTGTGGCTGGTATGAAACCAGCTCTGATCACAGATCTACCAGTGCTAAATGAGGAATCATTGTGAAACAAAAGCTCAGAAGCAGCAGTTCAAATCTGGCAGGCTGACCCTCCACCGAATCAGATTATTGCAAACATCTCTTAAGGCCTTTCATTCATCATTACATTAACAGCAGAAAATAAAAAAAATAAAATAAAAAACAGGTCCCCTTAAATTAGCACACCACTCAGGACATACAGTATCAAGTATCTTCATTCAAACACTTCCTTCACATTCACATTATACTGTTTATTGTACATTGTTTGTGGCTCACCCGATATATCACACCGTTATAAATACCTTTAAAACCTCTTTGTGTTCACTGTGATATGAGATGCCTCTAATGTTAAGTGGGCGAGAGAGACGTAAGGTGTGGCGATTACACAGAACGGTCACCCGCCCGACGGAGGGGGAGACCTGCAGACTGACGCTGGAGCAGAGAGCTGCATACAGAACCAGCACAGGGGAGAGACCCACAAAACTGCACTTAAGGCTGACACGTACACACAAACACAAACATACACACACACAAATGCACACACACACACACACACACATAGAGCAGGGAGGGGGAGAAAGACAACTTCTGCAAAGAGGCCACCAGTGCACCCGAACACACACACAAAAAAGGGGAAAAAAAAGACACCACATATTTACCTTCAGAAACTCAAAGTACAGCCATGGCAGGTTCTGTTTGACCAGCCATAGTCAGGGCCACATTATATGCAGATCACTTCCTTTGTTTCCCATGCCAAGAAGTCAACCCTCAACCCATCAACCCTCTCAATTTCCCACACCACAATCCAAAAGCATTCGCACTTTCATTCTCACACTGTAAAGAATCCAAAAGCATTCATCCTTTCATTTCATCACAAGGATACCAAAGGCATTCACCTTTTCACTTTCTCACACTGCAAGGAAGCCAACAGTACCCACCCTTTCACTCTCACATCGCAAGAAAACTAAACGCATGCAATCTCCTTCTCTCAAAGCAAGACCGATGGGATTCACCCTGTCACTCACACACTGCAAGGAAACCACTGACAATCACCCTCTCACTCAGAAAGGAAACCAACGGCGCTGGACAGAGAGAGGAGGAGGAAGAGGGAGAGCAAGAGGAGAGTGCCTGCCACACAACCAGGGCCACACCAAATGGTCCCAGTAAACTGACAACAGCAACAAAATTCGCCCTCCACCTTCAAAAGCAAAGCTGCCAAAAACAGCAGCATGATTGCTGGGACTCTCAGAGCAAGGCTGCCCAACACATACGACCAGTAGCCAGGCCGTTTCGTCCATACAAAAGAGAGAAAGTCTACGGGTCCGTCATGCTGTAGTGTTCGGACAGCTTTGCTTTGGTGAGGAGAAGGAAAAGCAACAGAAACGCCATGTGGCGGTGGTCCGGAGAGAACGAATCGGAGGGAGGGAGGGGAGAGAACTCTGTTGCTATGGAGACTGGCAGGCAGGTCAGGGCCTGCTGTCTGCGTCTGCCGTGGTTATGGGAGTCTAACCGTACCCACTCGTGCTCCACAAAATGCTGATATGAAAATCTACAGCGCGATGAATACTTCATCAACCCACCTCGACCCAAACCTCAGGGCTAATGATGGGATTCAGAGCAGGCCCCAGAGATATGGGCTGGAGATGGTACCTAAACCACAGGATTATGGATCAGGCATGGAGACCGACAGCCCAGGTAAGTTGGTGGGAATGGTATCTAAACCCCAGCAATACTAATGGGACAGGGTAGTTAAACCTCAGGTTTGTGATTGAACATTATATCTAAGCACATGATTTGTTGATCTACAAGGCATCTAAAGGGGTTTGTGGCTAGGATATTGTATCTGATCAGATGTGGTAGAGAGGTCTTCCTCTGCCCGGTGAGATCTAAAGAGGAAGTGGTGCTAAAGGCTGAGGCTCCACTCCACACTCCCCACCCGCAGTCTGAACCGACCTTCGACCCCCTCGATCAGATCACATTACGTTTATCAATAAGCTCGGGTCCTCACTTGGATTCAAACAACGAGACCACGTTTCCGTCCACCCAAGTCACCCCTCTTATCTGCGTTTCCTCCCCCACCAGTGTTGGCGCCGAGAGAGCACGGGCGGCGCGACGGACGCCTATCCGAACAGGTCCTTCAGGTCGTTGTTGACGGAGGCGCTGTGCCGGACGGGCCCGGCGTTCATGGCGGGCGCGGCCGCCGGCGCGGGCTGGGCGAAGTTCTGCGGGTTGAAGAAGGGGTTGGCCTGCATGCCGAAGCCGCCCTGCACCCCGCCCATGGGCAGGGGCGCGGCCTGCGGGGCCTGCTGGGCGCCGAACTGGTTCAGCCACGGGCTGGGGGCGGACATGGGGGCGGACATGGGGGCCATTTGGTTGAGGGTGACTTTGGGCTTCTGGGGGGTGAAGAGGGAGTCGAGGGCGGACATGTCCGGCTTGCCGGGCTGGCTCTGGGACAGCGCCGAGAAGTTCGGGGTGCTGGTGGTGGTGGCCATGCCCCCGTACATGCCGGGGCCCGCCGGGCGCACGCCCATGTTCACGCCCGGCGACGGGAAGCCCATCCCGGAGCCGAAGCCGTTGCTCATGGTCCCCATGGCTCCCACCCCGCCCATGGGGGCCGCGGAGGAGAGGCTGGAGGAGATGGTCCCGGCCTGCGTGGGTCCTGGCCTGGTGCCAGCACTGAGTGACAGGTTGCTCAGCGATGTCATGTTGTTCAGCAGACTGCTGGTCAGATCCTTTGCCTGGCGGGTATGGAAACACAAAATCATAATTACATTTACGTTTATTCATTTGGCAGATGCTTTTATCCAAAGCAACTTACAAGTGAGGCAGAGTACAACACAAGCAAAAAGCCACATAAGGAGTCAACAATAACTGAAGCACTGGGAGGAGGCATGAAGTGGGCAGAGGGCTCTGCATCTTACCTAAAGTGGTGAACACCATGTTACTTGTCACTGCCTGTGTGGGCTTTATGTGTCAGTGGTGGGTGTGGTCAGTTACCTGGGAGGTGGGCGTGGCTGGTTTGATGACCTGTGGGGCGAGGGGCTGCTGGTTCCTCAGTTTGGCCGCCTGCTCCTGCTCCTTCGCCAGACGCTGCTTCTCCTCTAGGGTCAGAGACACCTGGAGCACAGAGGGACCGAGCGAGACGTTACACAAACAGAAACAGGTTACACAGACACAGAGAGACAGACTCAGTCTAAACCCTGACGCAGACAGACGGTGAACTGACTGAAAGACAGAGGCACACAGACAGTACTTACTCTGGAGGGCTGGGAGGCAGTGACAGAAGATCCATTCTCTTTCCCCTGTGGTGCGCTGCTCGCAGGGTTTCCTCCAAAGATTTGGTCGATCTGCAGGAACAGATAAGCCTCAATATCCAACACACATTTCACTGTGTGTGTGTGTGTGTGTGTGTGTGTGTGTGAGTGTGTGTGTGTGTGTGTGTGTGTGTGTGTGTGAGAGAGAGAAAGCAAAAGGTACATCAGACAACTCCTCATTGAGATGCATATCTTCCTCGAAAACACAAATACATAATGAGTGCAAACCACAACCAGGTGCCCAATGCACACTCCATTCTAACAGATGAGACAACACTGCATATAACCAGTAAACCAGTTTGCCCCATTAACCACATCTACATACAGATCACTGCTGGTCTCTGCTTTGGAGGGGGCTGGAGAGACAATTTATCTCATCTGGAATGACTTCTCGCTTCATTATCGGGGTGTTTGTCATGACCTCTGTCCCCATGTTGCCAGGGCGACGCGCTCTCACCTGGTTGACGGGGCTCGGGCTGGTCTTGGGCTCCTCCGGTTGGTTCAGCTGGTTGGATATGTTCAGCGTCCTGAGGGGGAGAGCACAGGACTCTGAGTCACCACTCTCACACAACAGAGGCCTTATTCCTCTTTCACGCAAACTTCCCCATGAGACCCATGACAGATATCTCTATGGTTACGGACAAGAGGAATGACAGGTACCTCTGTTGCTCCTGCATGACATGCAGCTGTTCCAGTTTGGTCTTGTGCTCCGCCTCCATCCTACTGAGCATGTCTCTGATCACGGCCATGAAGGAATTAAACTGGAAAAAGAAACATATCCAGTTCAGGACATCTCTGATTACAACTACAAGGGATTAAACTGAAAATGACATGCAGTTCGCCGTGTGTGAGTGTGTGTTTCACCTGGTTAAGGTTGAGGTTGTTGTCGATGCTGAGGGAGACCAGGTGAGGAAGGCTCTTCCCAGCAAGGTGCTCTTTGGGAATCCCCAGCTTCTTATGAGAAAAGGTGCACTTGTAGATCCCTGTGGAGAACAACAGGAAGACACATGTACAACCACGGCTATTCTACTGCTGTAGTGTAGAGTTCACTACTAAAGCTATTCTACTGCACTGTACTGGTCAGTGGAGAAACATCCAGCAATTCTTTTGTGAAAATAAAACGCAGGCCTAAAACTGTATGTAAATGAGTGGGAAGATCTTACCCAGAATCCCCATGAGCACAGCAGGCTCTCTGGAAGGAATCTGCTGCAGGAAAGGCAGGATCTCATCGATGACATACCATTTATCCAGGTACTCTAGAATCTTCCCTAGGCACACCAGGGAATTTACTCGTACCTAGACAACAGACACAAACAGTAATCCAGGTGCACCATGCAGGTCATTTGAGGCAGGCCACACTGAAAGCTTCCCCAAACATGAGCTGCTGTTTATAAGTGTATGAGTGGAAGAGGCTAGTGACACAGGAAGCTAGGCTTTGTGCTATGAATCATGGGACACTGCAGGGAGGGTCCTTTGGTTGCTAGGGAGCAGGGCCTGTGGGTTGCAAAGGGGCGTGGCCTGTGAGGTGCTTCACAGCACAGCAAAATGGCTGATGTGGGAAGAGACATGCATGGAGCTACAGGTCTTGGGTCATTACTGAGCAACTCACCGCGAGGGAGGAAGTCTGTAGACACGCGGTTTTGATGCGTGGGATCAGGGAGTTCTTCATGGATGGGTAGTCAATCAGGTTGGCGAAGGTTGGAATGATATTCAGGCACAATTCCTGTGGGGCGGGGAAAGGGGGCTGTGTCAGAACACCCTGTGCACATAGACCGCTGAGAGATGACCTGTGCCTGCTCTAGACAGACCTTACCAACATCCATCAGCACGTTCACAGCTCACGATCTCCTTACATTACAAAGACCTTAAGTCTGCCCTGGTCTCCGTCAGCCATTTTACTTTAGTATTGCCTCCACGAGCCTCTCCTTTTGGAGTACTGCTGTCGGACCCCAGCTCACCTGGATCTGCGTGGAGGGGGCCTCCAGTGCGCGGTACACCATGGGCAGCACACTGTTCCTGATGTCCTCCGCTGGAGTCTTGGTCAGCAGCAGGTCCATCTTTTGCAGGAAGATCAGCAGTATCTGGAAGCAGAGAGGGGACTGTTAACAGTGGGGCCTGCAACGGGCAGTGTGGCAGCTTCAGAGACAAACAAAGGTTAAGACGCGCTCTTATTGCATCATCACCGCATGCATCACTGCACAAGGCTAAGCCACTCACCATGTTACCGGCCTGGCAGCATGGAAAAGGAACACACAGAGAAACAGCAACACGACTGAGTTAAGCAGCGTCTCCACCAGAGTCACCCCTGTGGTACCAGTGCATTTCAGTGGGCGGGAGGAAAAGTCAGTTTTGTTTAATGTACCTCCTGACTCTTCCTCCAGTTCCCCTCCTTTCCTCATTTTTGGAAGTTCTTTCAACTCACAGATCAATAATCATGCATTTTGTGGATAATAATCATTACTATGTTTACATTTTTGGGCGTGATAATTTAAGAAATGCAAACACACACATACACATACCACATCATGTGATTAATTTATATTTTCCAATCAGCTGTTTGTTGTTGGAACTGAGCCCTGAACTATCTTTAGTTTTCTCCTTGCTGTTGAGGTTACAAACACTTGGGCGGGGGTGATGGGTGAAGAGAGCGGTGAGCTGGTAGTGTTTGGTTAGGAACAGTGAGGGGTGGAGTGGTTCAGTGCCAGGTAGAAAGAGTGGAGCTTTGTGGTTCTGGGAGGGTAGGGAGAGTGGAGCTGTCTGGTTCTGGGAGGGTAGAGAGAGTTGAGCTGTGCGGTTCTGTGTGGGACAGTGGAGGTGAGCTATGGTGGTACCTGCACAGGCTCTTGCTGTTTGAAGACTGGATTGAGGTCCGGCAGGATCAGACGCACGTACTCCTCCTTGGTGCACTCCTCAGCGATCAGCAGCACATTGGGCAGGACGAACGGAACCATGTCCGGATTCACAAACTCAGAGGTCAACGCTGGCAGGATCCGGTGTATCACCACACGCTGAGGGTCAGAGGGGTTAAAGCTCAGAAGCAGGACTGATTGCCACATAAGAGAGGTCAGAGATCAGGGTAAACAGTCTATTTCACACAAACCACAGTTAATACCAGCTTTACAAATATTTTCAAAGACATCTCTTATTTTACAATCAAATATAAATGAACCATAAGAGTTTACAATAACCTTTCAGCCAATCACATTTAAATGTCTGCCCCTGGCAGCCAATGACTGTACACAACTTACCTTGGGCAACTTGGGCAGGACCTTGGGAAGGCCTTTGTAGAACTGGGACTTCTGTAGGTTGTCCCTTTGAAAGAGCGAGTCAAAGTACTGCAGAGTCACAGCTCCCACGTCATCGAAGAACGGCACCTGCAACAAAAACGCACCCACCATTTCACTAAATAATCCACCATAAAAATAAGTTTCCAAAAATGAACACCTTTAAATTCACAATGTATCATGAATGCCTCCACTGATCACACTCACAGAGGCACACAGGAAGCAGCACTCTCTGTGTTTCAGTGCTTTAATATAAACATCAGACTGTCTCTGTCAGTGTACAGTACTGTAACATGAACATAGCAGACTGTCTCTGTCAGTGTGATCAGTGGATCAAATACAGCAGACTACCACTATCAGTGTTTCACTGCTGTAATATAAAAAGAGGACTCCCACAGTGACTGTTTCACTACTGTAATGTAAACACAGCAAACTGTCATTGTTAGTGTTTCAGTACTGTAATAATAACATCCCTGCATGCAGACGTGCTTAGAGCCCCAGAGAATAATTCAATATCAGTAGGAATATTGCTTCTGGATCACATCATGGCTGCCACATCCTTCCCTTCGAATCCCCTCCCCAGTGCGTGTCAGAGGACTGCTGCTGCAGCTCGGTCACTCTCCTGTGAGGAGGATGGGGAGTGCGAGTCACATGACCACAGGGGCAGACATGGTTGCCACTTGCCTTGGTCATCTGGTCAGCATCGGGCCGGACGTTGGGCGTGACGCTGAGCAGCATCTTCACGTGCTCCCGCACCTCCTCCGGGACCTTGGTCAGGGCCCCCGGGCTCAGCCGGCTCAGCTGGGGGAGCAAAGCGCCAACGGGTCAGAACACAACCACAACACGACCGCAACACGACCATAACCTGATCGTAGCCAGAATACATGTAAGGAGCAGGGTTCGATACATAGGTGCAGCACTGCTGTTGTACCCTTGGGCTTAAAACAAATTCCACTGGTACAGATATCCACTGGTACAAATGGACAGCATGTGAAAATGTAAGCTATGCAAGTCAATCTGGATGAGAACTTCTGCTAAGCAAATGTGATATAATGTAACAAATTGAACATGGCCAGAAATGTCATAACAAATCCACACAGAGTGAAGTTTGGAGATGTGCTGAGTATGCAGGCCAGTGAGAGAGGTGGTGCAGTCAGGCTCACCTGGTCCAGCTGTCTGCTGAAGCTTTTGAAGATGTCCTGCTTGTTAACCTGGAAGACGGGCTTCCCCTCGCTGAAGACCGCGTGCATGACCACGCCCAACGAGTACATGTCGGAGGCAGAGTCGCAGCTGACGGACAGGATGTACTCGGGGGCGAGGTACTCCGGGTTAGGCAGGCAGAGGGATGGCAGGTTGGGGTCCCACTCCTTGCATGTGTAGGTTTGCTGGTTCACACACAGAGAACAGAAGGATAGTAAGTCTAAGCAGAGACAACCACATCCCTCTGTCTACACCCCCCTTACTCTTCTCTACCCCGCCCACCCCAGTCAGACACTGGACCAATCAGCATGGGTGCAGAACTGTGTCTCACCTCCTGTTCTGAGGGGTTGTTGGATGAGATGCTGAAGTCGAAGCCCATGATCTTCCAGGACCCGCTCTTATTGATGATGATGTTCTCCAGACACAGGTTCCCATGGACCATCTTTACCCCACTGTGGAGGAAGGCCAGGCCCTCAGAGATCTGTCAACGAGAGAGAAAAACAGAGGACTGACACAGAGCCAGACATCAGCCATCTTCATCCCCCGGCAGAAGGAAGCTGGGCCCTCTGTGATGTATAACCAGAACAATGACAGAGAAACAGAGAAAGCACTAAGAAAGCCCCATATCACAAGACATAAATTTCCTTTCAACAGCTCCACAGGAACTCTGAAGACTGCGACTCCACACCTCGGCATGGTGTGATGAATTTTAAATGAGATTTAAAAACAGCTCACAGCCTTTAATGGGTAAAACACCTGCGCACTCAGCTGAGCTCGATGCCTCAGTAATAGTCTCCAGTATTATCCAAGTGCAGCAGTGCAGTATAGCGGTAAGGAGCAGGGCTTGTAACCCTAAGGTTGCACATTTAATGGTTCAATTCCCTGGGAGGGCACTTCGTTGTACCCTTGGGCAGGAAACTTGCCAGAATTTCATCAGTAAATATCCAGCTGCTTAAAGGATTATACTCAGAATGTCAGTCACTCTGGTCACAAGTCACTCTGGTTAGTAGCATATGCGTTGGGTAAAGAGTATGTCCTGTGTACAATTTATAGCATTTCCTGTTGGCCACATACAGTGTAAAGGATCAGTGCTTTGTGGTGTGAGTGGGACAGGCAGCATTCTTTGTGATTGGTGGACTCTTTCTGTATGTACGTGAGAGGGCGGAGTCTCACCTGCAGGAGGCCATACTTGGTCTCCACATCATACAGTTTGTACTCTTTGATCTCTGTAGGGACTGGGCTGGGCAGGTTCTCCCACTGACCCAGAACATTGGCCAGGCTGGCAAACACGGGCTCTGTACAGAACGCCAGGCAGTCACTGAGAAAGAGAGCAAGAGAGAGGGAGAGAGTCATTCTTTAGAGTCAGAGACATTCTTACTTTGCATCCAGACTCATGCATTATTCAGGGACCATATCCACAAAAACGACTCCAGCCTTTTTGATCCTGTTTGGCAGCAGAGTAGTCAGGGTGGGAAAGCAGTCTCAGAGCAACTTGGTCTCTTTAATCAGAATATAGACTGTGCTACCCCTCCAGGGGGGTGCTGGGCAGTGAGGGGGTGAAGAAGCGCGCGCGCGTGTGTGTGTGTATTATTCACCGTGACTCCTCCAGGGGGTGCTGTACTGTGAGCAGGCGTGGGTGTCGAAGGCGGGTCAGCTGCTGCACTCCTTTCTTCAGGGAGTCGATGATCTGGTCCTTTTCGAACTTCTGATACTTGTCAATTATCTTCTTGTCGAAAACAAACACAGCTACTTCCTGAAAAACAGAGATACTATGCTGTTATCAAGTCCTACAGGGACAATACACTGGTGTCAATTCAAATGCAAATTCTTTCTATGCAAATCACTCTACTTATTTACAATGCCATGCTATATAACAAACTCAATAAATATTCGTTTTTTTTATCAATACAGTCAGGTTATCTGTGTCTGCCTTACACTGAACTGGGTCTCCTACCTGTTTAGTGGACTTCTTGGACCCGCTGTAGATCCTCCATGACAGCCCCGGACCACCACTGGCAATGTGCCGGCCCACTTCAAACTCGCGGGTCACTGGGTTGCCCATGACAGCACTGGTGACATCTGCGGTCACCTTGGTGACGGTGCTCTTGAGCTTGTTGAGCATGGACTCCATGGTTTGGCTAATGGTCAAGCTGCACCTACCAAAGTATACATAAGAATATTACCATATCACCTGAGAACTTGATCTATTGAAGAACACATCAGAATGTCACCATCTACCAGAGAATGTCACCATCTGCTGGAGAACACACCAGAATGTCACCTGCTACCTAAGAACAAATTAGTATGGACAGGAAGTGCCTGGGTCTCTGGAGACAGAACACCAAAGTTCCTCTAACCCGGAGAGAAACAAACACACACACACACACACACACACACACACACACACACACACACACACACACACACAAATTCCCTTCCCTTAAAAAACATATAGGACACCCGCAAAAAGGTCCACGTAACACCTCTGACCGAATAAACACCCACAGTTTTTTCCTCTAACACATACATACACATTTATCCTCCCACTGTTTCTCCCTCTCTCACACAGAGACACACACACAGACACACGCACACACAGACACACACACACACACACAGCAGCGGCCAGCCTTATCTGAGGAGCACTGAGCTGTGACAAATCAGGGCTGGACAGGGAGGAGACGAGACAGAGGAGAGGTGGAGGGTATGAGCCAGAACGACAGGAGGAGAGGGTTTAATAAAACAGGATCTCTTTACTCCGATCCCCTTCCCTGACAATCACAAACCCTCCCAGGCACCCTTCAAACCCAGCTGAGTATCCTTTAATACAGCTCCGTTGTTAGAGCCGCGCAGTAATGACTCTCAGGCTGGCTGTATTAACATTTCAAACACACGCTTGTGAGCTCACTCTAACAGGCTTTCCGAGGCTCTAAAGGTTACTCCCCGCACAACACTAATCACACTTTAAGCAGAAACGAAGGTCTCGTCTGAATCAGGCGAACGCAGAAAAGGCCGTCTTTGCTCTTATTGTGTTGTTGGTTTCCATCCTCAGTTGGCAAAACTGGATACAAAAACAGAGCAAAAGGCTTATATTTGGCTGAAGAAAAGAAACCGGTCAAAAAAGCAGGATTTATCAGCTGCCATCTTCTCTCACAGCCAAGACTCACATTTCTTTGTCAGTTCTGAGCGTGTCCTGAAACAGGACTGAGACATTTCCTGGGATACAGATCAACACCCAATTAGCAAAATGCACACATCCACCACTAACTGATCAGGGAGGGCTTCCTTCATCAAGAACATATGACTCAAACTGCCAAACTAAAAGTGAACTGTTGCAATTCACATGAACTGCCCCTTCTGTCACATGCTGAAATAAACATCTTTCCACAAGGGAAAGGCAATCACAGCAACCCTACAGGAAATTATGGGGGGGATACCTGTGACAGTCCCTCAATGGGTAAATGAGTGGGGTTAAGTACTCCTTGTTGCTTGGTTATAAATGAGAGTCTAGGCTCCTGATGGAAGCTGACACTCATTCCATGCAATACAGAGCATGACAGAGGAATCCCTTCATCACACCATTCTACCGGGTGAGGGGTTGTTGGCCAACCGTGGGCACAGTCTCAGAGGCCAGTTTCCGGGCCCTGACCGTGCTCCTGCAGTCTCAAAGTCTTGTTACAACGGCAATCTGATTCCTCTGAACGCTGAAACAGTGTAGGTAACGTTACTAGCAAATTATTTTGATGTGTCTTTAAACGACAGCGCCTTAGACTGAACGCTACGCTACAGAACGCTAATGCTTCTTCCACACACCCTTGCCAACCTAAGCTGGATGGAGGCACATCGCCACTGCCCGAAAATAGCTACTGCAAAGACATTAAAGGGTGGACATGGTGGCACAACTAAAGGCACTGTTAAAGTGGACGTAATATGACTTAACGATCAAATTAAGTACTGGATGACAGCCTGGCTACAAGCAGCATTTATCGGCATCTATTTCCGACGAGCCAAACAGCTAAACTGACAGGTAGATGGCTAGTTAGCTAGCTAGCCCGCGGTAATTCAACCTGTTACCAACCTGCCTTCATGATATAGCTGATGTTCTGTAACGTTCCTAGCCTGTCTGTAGCAATATATGAATTCAGTCTACAACACCACTGTTGCATATATGCCACTGTTATGCTAGTGTTATGCTAGTGTTGCACAATCAAGAAGCCAGCTAACAACTCCCAAATATTCTTGTTGCAATTTCCTGACGAGCAACTGATGTAGACTAGGTAGACTAACTTAGCTAACAGTTAGCAGTTCAAACGTGACGATTAACTAAATGAAGGAATGACCAAATGCCAAACTCAATACTGTAATTTACACCATTCTGACTAGGCAGCCATTCTAATCTAAGATAACATTACACTGAAGCGGAAAAACATTTTGGGTTTGACTCATTTAGCCAGCCGGCTAGCTAACTTGCTAGCAAAGCAATGTTATTACAGTTTTGTCACATCTCCGGATGTGTAATCGACAGGCCACTTAAAGGCTACAAACACCATAAACGTTATAACAGCAAATATTCAACTGAACTGTGAGTACCTAGCTAGCTACCTAATTTAGCTAACGCCTTTTTGAGTATTTCTTGAGAATTTAACACCTCCGTAGCTAGCTAACGTTAGCTAGGCCCTTCGGATGTCAGCACCTGCCTGGTTTGTTCGGCAAGCTCTGTAGCTAGTTAGCTACAGACGTCACTTTCAAACAAAATGTTTAAACCACTCGGTTTTGGCGTATGGGCGCTCCTTTCTAGGAAAAATATATCAGGCTTACCTTCGTCTTGAATAAGGTGTCAGTGTCTTATTAATATCAGTTGGTGTTTTATGTATATTAAACTATCAGCAGCGGTTGTAGACCCCAGTCTCCATGTCTTCCAGCGTACAGAAACTGTCTTCTACCTGCCCGGTGAACGTCACATCCTACGACGGTCTCAGGGTTGTTTTTTAAACGAAGATTCAGCGCATTCCGTTATCATTGGTTAATGTGCTCAATGACCCAATGGTGGTCGAATGCGTTGCCCGCTTTGAATAAAGCCGGTTGCTCATCTCCACCCTTCATTCGTCATGTGACCAGCGCGACAGCCTAGTCATACAATTGACTGCGCAAGCAGGCAAGTGAGCTGTTTGCATGTGCGTTGTTTTTGGGGGTTGACCGCTTCAAGACCACGGTCGAGTGTTCATCCTGTGGTGAAGTGGACATGACCACCACACTAAAACGTATTTTGGACAGTGCATAAGTATACTATCAACAGGGGTTTTATTTGATTTGATTCGACAATATTCTTTGAATTACATTTCTTTATGTGATCATAAGATTGTGGACGTATGCCTTGGTTTATAAAAATACACGCATTTGTTAGTGATTGTAATTCAGACGTCGCTGCGGCAATGCCCATCTTTTATGTGCCAGACATGTGTTTGCGGCGACGCTCCAACAACTTGCCACGTCACGAACTGATCTGGGGTCCTGGTGCTCAAAAGTATGACGTATAGGCTGCATGTATCCTTGATATAGGCCATTTGGTTTAGCAAATGTAGTAATGATGATTGCGTGATGTCGTAGGTCACATAATGGAAATATCGCATGCTTTAATTGTATACTAGATGTACTTGTATAAATGGCTATATATTAAACTTTGTCTGCTCCAGCTCTGATCGTGCTGGTACTTACGAGTGCATATGCAGTTGACTCACTGAACTTGATCTCATACTGCGAAATCAATACCAGGCAACATACAGTTAAAAGTTTATTAACACTTGTTACCTGTGAAATTACACTCATTAGTTTCAAGTATTTTTAAAAGTGCATTCCAGTATTAATGCTCAAAACCAAACAAATTTAACCTGAATTCTAACAGTGATCATGTCATTTTTCTCAAAAATCATTTCAGCAGCTGCATTCAAAATTCCAGTCATAACATTCAACAAATTGGATTCAACTGCCAATATTTCCTAATGTTATAAACACTCACAAACCTAAATGCATACAGCTTGTCCGTTTCTTTTTAAATAATCAAAATATTCAGCCATGCTTTGCTATATATGAAACTACAAAATTACTTTCACAATGTTCCCTTTTCTCCATAAAATATGGTACGTACCTCACCTCAGTGTTTTGCTGTTTATATTTCATTACTGAGCTACATTTTAAGGGTGGTTTTCATAACCACTGGGAGACATTAATTCAAGCAGAAATATGCCCTGATTGCAACTGCAACAGTTCAATGTTAGCACATGGTGGAGTTATTAAAAAATGTCACGTACTTTCTCAGTAGAACCATCTACTTTGTTTCCTCTCAATCTTCTCCAAAAAAGGCCCAACTCTTAGAAAAATGAAGTACATACATGAAAATCACACTTTCAACACATTCTCTGCTTGAGTTTGAGGGTGCTCGGACAAAGAAAACCAGCATTTGTAGAAACATCAGTCATGCGAGTCAGGTGGCCCAGCTGGAACCCTTTTAAGCAGGTGCTAGACCACTCCTTTCACCCGTGATGCTCCACTGCTGTAGCGTAGAGATTCGATGATAAAGCATTTGATGAGTACACCATGTTCCCCGCTCTCCTATAAATCCATGCACTAGCTGTTGAACCTATTAACAGTCACCCCGGTGAGAACATCTACACATTAACAGTGGCACTGACAAACAAACAAATTATCAGTTAATTTAACGTAATTAAACACTATTGCACTTAACCTTATACAGTTGGCAGCCTAGCTACAGTGTGTGGACTGAGTGCTACTTATTTATATTGAACATTTAACCATCAGCTCTAACGGAGCAATGGTGTTATAGTATGGAGCTATAGTGTTCAGAGAGAATAACATTCTCCTCCAAGGTTACCATTATCCTCGTCAAATTCTTTGTAACTCTCCAAAATAGAACATCTACACCAATCAGAAGTGCACTTGCTGTGTCTGGTGTAAGGAAAAGAGCGAAAAGCCCATCTGTGAGTATTTGGTGCTGGTGCAGGGCTGGAGCACGACCACCAGATGGCGCTGTTCTCCCCCCTACAGGGTGCTGGAGAAATGCTGGAGGAAGACCACAGGGTGGTGTTTCTGGAAGTCCTTCATCAGCCTCCTCTTCTCCTTCAAGGGCAGGGAGGCATTCAGGCTGATGGCACGGATCAGCTGCTCCAGGCTCTCCAGCGTGGCTTTCTCCCTCTGGTCCTCGTACTGCTGCACTGTCACGCGCTGGCAGAACGAGAACGCTGCACAATGGCGTTAATATTACTGCAATTATACAGCTGCAGCACCCGCTGCTGTCAACAAACTAACGATGCGAAACACCTTTGTCCTAATTTAAAAAAATAAGAACGATTAGTGGCATGTATAGCATGAACGTCCTTAAAGGATGTAACAGCTTCACCGGCTTTACACTCTTCACTCACTGGCTTTGCGCTTTTTTAAAATTTCACAATGTGCACCGGTAAAAATTGATCCGGGTTTGCTGCACACGGTGCACTTGGATCAATCCCTGAACAAACAGTATAGCATTTCCCTTTAGAGTCTGCTGGTGGAAAGAAGTTATTCTATTTACAGTAAAGGAGCCAACCTTGCTGAACAGAGATTATGTCATTTCCACATGGACATATCACACCTGTTACATATACACAGGAAAGCACATAATACTGGTCCCTGCTTTCTCATAAACCTACAGAAATTGCGTGGTTTATCAAATTTCTGATTCAGGTAAACTGGGTTTACCTAATGTAACACTGCTTAGATGCTAGGTGCTTAGGTCCTTCAAAGGTGATTTGTGAATAGCAGCATATTGATCAGAAGGAAGATACACACCATAAAAATTAGGTATTCTCCAGGTTTCTACTCAGTAACTTCAGCTCTAATATGTATACCACATGCAAAGACCTAAGAAGGACCCTGATTTCCTAGAAGACGATGCACTTCCAGTATGAGCCAAAACACAGACAGGAAACCACAAGTATCACACATTTCTCTACAAAACATAACTAAATAAAAACTCTCCAGTTCAGATCTGACTCCATTCCTGCCCCGCCCAGATCCACTCAGTACAGGTCACACTTACTTGCTGTTGTGTCCAGATCCCCTCCCTCCTGTAAGGACTGAAGCTTCTTGCGCACGGCCTCAATCAATGATGTTGGAGTCTGTTTCATTACATCAAAAAAGATAATATTTAATATATTATGTACATATTAGGGGTGTCCCCGACTAAGAATTTACATAGTCGAATCTGATTCATCAAGCCGTGCCTATTGTCGAATCATGTTTTTTTTTTTTTTTTTGCTCATTGATCCATATTCTCATTTGCAACATTGGCTTCCATTTTTTCCACACCAGACAAAAGAGCTGAAACACCCAATTAAACAATTTGTCACACACAGAAACAACTTGATAATGAAACAACCAAAACTGAAACCACTGAGGCCACTGTCAAGTGTCGGCACATCAAACAAAGTGGCATATAAAAAATTACCATAACAAAATATAGGTTTAAATAACAAAGGGGCTAACACATGCCTTGGATTTTTAAATTAAGTTAAGGTGAATCCCTACAAGCTATAAATTAAAGGCAATATGGAATAAACATTATTCATTAAATGATTCCTTAACATTAACATAAAATGAACATTTTAATGCCATGAAGTGCAGAACAACGTCAACGTTAATGTTTGTGTGCTTGCGAAAGCTACAGCATGAGATTGTTTAATTAACAAGGATGGCAATTTTAATAATTTAGTGGCAAGTAATCCCAAAGCTTTCTCTTAAATGCTTCACATTATAGCTTTCTTGTGTTACAAAATTCAAATTACAAAATGGAGCTAATTTAAGTTAAATTGATTTAAATTACTGAGAATAAACTTTTAGGTTAGGTTGAGTGCAATGAACAATAACATTTAGAACACAGACCTCACAAAAGCTGTGATGTGTCATGAGCATTTAACATAATTTAAATCGATAAATGCCATCCTTGTTAATTAAACAATCTCATGCTGTACCTTTCACAAGCACACAAACTACAGACAATTTGCACTGTTTCGCGAGCATAATAATTTACTCTATTTACACGATTGGTGTCGATTATTCTGTGAATTATTTGTTTTATTGTTAATCAAAGAGGATAAAGGGGAACAGGTTGAAAGTAATGTTCGGGCTTCCCCTGTTTCCAGCTCACCAGCCGCCACTGGTTGACACAACTTGCATTTGACTTTTTTTTGGATCATCTTTGACTTGTTCAAAATGCTCCCACACTTTTGAAGTTTTTTTCCCCAGACATTGTGAGCTGAGCTATTAGGTAGCTAAAGAGATTTAAAGCCCAGCCAAGATGCTACTCCAATGGTCTCGCAAAATTGGATAGTGCAATTTAGTCTACCATGGTGATTTATTCACGCACACTAAGGAGATTGATTAAAAGCACATGAGTTATTTAACAGTTTTTATTAACAGTATTATTAATAGGCTGATATTTATACCAAAATAGGCTATATATCATGATTTATTGGGAGAAACCAAGCAATTCTATGTAAAATCAGACATTCAGCACCCCCATATAGCCGGAATGGAACGATCCTTGTTTCATAACCACATTTTGCGACAATTCGACTGTGAAATTGGCAGTCGAATCAGACTCCTTAGATCGAATCGTCGAATAGTCGACTATTCGGGGTCACCCCTAGTACATATATTCATCAATTATGTCAATGACAGCATGGCATTTCACATAAAACGTATTCCCACAAAACACAGCCTATATAGATTATATTTAAACATCTTATTCAAGCCCATGACTGGAAGAAACAAATGCAATGCGGTATCACTCCTAGGGGAAGGGCCCTTACAGGAAACTGCGTTCACGTGCCAGCTGTAGCCATGCTCGGGTGTGACCCCTCCCTTTAATCGCTGGGCACAGCTGAATCTGCATTGCAGCAGCCCTGCCTTTAAGACCTGGCTCTACACCGATAGGGCAGCAGTGTGGCATAGCGGTAAGGAGCAGTAACTCGTAACTGAAAGGTTGCTGGTTCAATTCCCTGCTGAAGCACTGCTGTTGTACCCTTGGCCAATGCACTTAATCAACAATTGCCACAGTCAAGGTCCAGCTGTATAAATGGATAAAACTGTAACGTATGCAAGTTGCTCTGGATAAGAGTGTCTGCTAAATGACAATAATATAATGTAATTTCTTTAGGAATTATGGGAACCTGTGAGGAGGTACAGGTGAGAAGGCCCTTACCTTGAAGAGCTGCGGTTGGCTGTCCATCAGAAACAGAACCAGCTGCTCGCCCTGAGCCCGGGTCAGTGCATTATTCTGCACAATGGCCTTCAGGAAGGTGCGGCAGACCGTCACTCGGTTGTCTGCCTGCCTCCAGCAACACATGAGGGACATACAGCTCAAGTCCCATGTTCATGCAGATTTTACAAAGCAGACATACAGTACTAAATGAAATTTTCAATTATTATTTTTATTATTGCAATAATTGTTACACTGTCTGACACCGTGCTGAAAGGTTGCAGCCAATTTATTATGGTTCTCACAGGGAGTTTTAAAATCTTCTCAGCTATTGTGACTTGGAGGATGCTGTGACTGGCTGTGGGTAAATGTACTGGTAATCCAGCCAACCTCAGCTGTTGTGTGCTGGGGTAAGTCAGTCAGACAATTTTGCATCTGATCCCTCTGTGCCAGTGCTGATCATGTGACCATGCTCCATGTCTGATTATGTTCTATAGAATAACATTCACTTAAGAATAACAGAGTAGTCTGACATCAACCTGGATGGGTTGTGCCTTCATGCTTAAAGTTTAGCTCTTACAGAGGTGGAGGTTGCTACTGGAAACAGTGGGACAAGTAGAGGGTAAAGGTACAGCACAGTGGTTGGTATCAGTGCAGTGAGGAGGTGAGGGGAAGTTGCAGTGTCCATTTCTGCAGGGCTGTGATCAGAGTTACAAACCCATCTGAAGAGTGTTAGGGACAGATTTAAAGTGTAAGGGTAGCAGTTATAACAACCAATACCACAGTGCATGGTACCTAATCTGGCCGTGTCACATGGTAGCGGGCTGTGCCAGTTATACTGTAGGGTTCAGAACGGCACCTGTTTATGCAGCCGGATGGCCTCTGGCTGCGCAGCCGCAGCCATGAAGGCCAGCAGGCTGCGCAGCTCGTCCCTGGTGTTGGGCTCCAGCAGCCTCAGGCACAGCTGCGAGGCCGTGAGGGCGTCCTCCCGCTTCCCGCGGTCTGAAACGCAAACAGGGGCCTCAGAGCGGGAACATGGGAGCGGCAGCAGCTTGACAGTACAGATCAGATGAATGCGGGGAAACACTGTGGGCGAATGTTGCGTGTCCGCCGTGACGGACTGCGGCCTCACCTAGCAGCTCCAGGATGGCGCGGTGGATATCAAGGTGGCGGCCGGAGAGGAATGGCGCCCTCTCCTGGCCGCTGTAGTACTTGGCGATGGTGTCGAAGAGCAGCCTCTTCTGCGGGCCGAGGCTGCTATCCTCGACAGCGCCGCCCTGCTGGAGGAGGTGTTCCCCCGTGACTACAATCAGCTGGTCCGGGAAGTGCTCCAGGCAGTCAGCAGCAGCAGCCAGCCAGGAGTCCAGTCTACCAGGGGGGACAGACAGAAAGGAAAAGGGGAAAAACAGAGGCACAGTTCAGTCTACAAGAGACAGGCAGAAAGGAATGAGAAACAGCACACACAGACTGTAGATACTCAAACTTAGAAACCTACAGTATGTTAATGACCCCTGAACCAGTCAAATGCCATACACATGCCTCAACAGTCAACAGATACGTCTGTCATGTTACACTGTTACTTAAGCTGTTTAATAGAATGATATCCCACTATGAAACTTCATGCAACTGCACTAGAAAGGTCTGAAGCATTACATTAGAAACTGAGTTCATTTTAGCTTGGTTCCCTCTAGGGCTGTGTGATATGACCAAAATCTCATATCCCGATATAGGTCATTTCATATCCCGATAACGATACATATCACGATATAGCACCATTTCTGTAAATTCAATGAATAAATAGTTTACATAAAATGACCACATGGAAAGGCCTATTTCTTATTACATTTTGAATTATATA
Source organism: Megalops atlanticus (assembly GCA_019176425.1). Lineage (NCBI taxonomy): Eukaryota > Metazoa > Chordata > Actinopteri > Elopiformes > Megalopidae > Megalops > Megalops atlanticus. The sequence goes on from CM032897.1 coordinate 17,943,587, forward strand.
CTCGACAAATAAAAGGTACTTAATCAAATATGAGTATTTTTCTCTTTTTATTTAGAACCTTTGTACAAATTTTCAATTAACCCTTTCGTGCATACGGTCACACCGGTGTGATTAGCCGTTTAGCGCGTGTGCTAAAACCGGTGCAATTAAAACACTAGATTGGAAAAAATCTAGCTAATTTTAGCTTTGAGGAAACAGCAATTTAACGTTAAAAGGTATATCAAATGCTAACTGAAAACTATGAGAAGCTTTATAAAGCTAATGAAAACATAAACCATGTAATGTACATAGCATGAAAATAAGTTACGAGCAAAAGGGTTAAGCATGCAACAAAATATAAAGTATTAATGTATAAAATATAAAAAGGTAAACAGAAAACACTTTTCAACTGTAGTTCTGTATCACGTTCACTCTTCTCCATGTTTGTTTGTGTTGCCTTCATGCAAATTTCCGGCCTGCATCTGTACCATGTGGAAGAACGCAAAGTGTCGTCCAAATGACGAAAAATATTGCTATAAAGTGTGTGATTTGCGACACAACGAAATAAACGACAGATCATAATATGAAACAATAGACGTTTTTCTATCGTCGCACGATATATATCGTCATATCGCACAGCCCTAGTTCCGTCTGACTCTGATCCAGACTTTGGTTCTGGTATGGAGTGGGGAAACGTATTATGCAGTTCTGGTACTGACTCAGGGAGGTTCAGGCTCTGGGTGATTTCCCTGTCCAGGTAGGTGTTGGAGATTACAAGGTCATCGCGGTTACACAAGGGGGCGCTCCTCTGTGGCCCAGTCTTGGTCGGCGACATCAGGATGCTATCCAGGACGGGCAGCTCCACGACCTGCAGCAGCTGCAGGAGCGTCTGCTGCTTCCACACCTCCTCTACCACTGGGGGGAGACACAGAGCAACTCAGCAAGACCAGCTGAGCACAAAGTGACCGGACAGCTGCTCACAGCGCAGAGAGAGACTAGTGGGTTACAGCAGAGCAACCAGCAGCTCCATTCACTGCTCATTATGTGAACCAGTTGATTACTTTAGCTGGAGATCCTGTACACAATATCATGCTGTGAAGATGAAAAAACAAACTAAAAGAGGTGACTGTAAACCAAAAGAATAGCTGGCAGATTAGCAGAACAGATTGTCCATGTGGGCCTGATTAATCACATATTCATGCATCTCTTGGGTTTATTAAGTGTGGCTCTTATCTTCAGTGTTGCTTTACCACAGAAACCCCTTTGAAGTCTTCCCCCAGCATGCTTATGGCCACATTTTATAATCTCAGAACGGAGAAGCTGATGTCTCAATCTCATATGCTGAACAAGACACAGATTCGTTCAGTGTTCCGGACAAACTTCCCAACTCACCCACCATGGATGCCATTTTTCCAAACTGATTCCAAATGATGAATTATTTCAGTGTGACTGACCCATCCACTGACCTCCAATCTGGCTTTGACACCACCTAACAGATATCTGCTGTGCCTTCTGTTAAAGAGATATTTATGCAATTGCAGGGCGTGGAGGCATAATTTAGAGCCCTGGTCTTACCATTCTTGACACTTGTGGGAAAGCCCTTTTCTGTGGCTTAGCTGACTCACATGGACAGGAAGCTGATGATCAGGTCTGGCTCTGGGGATTACCTCTCTTTGACAGGAAGCTGGTATCTACAACTGGTTCTCAGTATTAGTGTACCTCTCTTTGACAAGAAGCTGGTGGGTGGGGATCTTCTCAGGGCTGAGGGGGACGATGGGTGCAGGTTGATGATCTTCAGCAGTTTCTCCACCCTCCTGTCTGAGGACTCCGCGGCCAGGGGGTTGGAGATGGTCGTCATTTGATTCAATCTGGGGTGGGAGAGGGTGACATCATAATTACAGCAATTGTGCTCGGTCCCAATGGGACCCTTCAACTCAGTCACAGATCAGTACAGGAGCATAAAACTGTCTAAGCCTCATCTTTCCTATGTGATCAAAAAAAACATTATACATTTATGACATTAAGTCCACCATTTCCCTGAGAAAATCCATAAATTCCCTTTACATAGTTTAGCCAGACTTACATCATTTCCTCTTGAGCACTAATGACTGCAGCCATTAATTAGTCAATTTATAGTAACAGGGCCTAAGCTCACAAGTGCACAAAAGGCAAGACAAAAGGCTTTCTCTCAGAATACACAATTTTACATTACATTATTATTATTTAGTAGACACTCCTATCCAGAGCAACTTACATAGGTTACAATTTTTACATGTTATCCATTTATACGGCTTGATATTTACTAAGGAAATTCTGGGTTAAGTACCCTGCCCAACAGTAGCTGTACAAGCAGGGAATCAAACCAGCAACCTTTTGGTTACAAGCCCTGCTCTCTACCACTATGCTACACTGACAGTGTTCGTGTGTGCATTTCTTTCAGCGTTAAATATACACCAATAAGAGCAGCAAAATCATAGTAATATGGACCATTAAAGACAATACAGAAGAGCTGAGGCTAGACCTGGGCATCTTCCTTCTCCTCCAGCCGGCCTCCTCGGGTGTTAGACTCTTGTCGGCGCTGCTCTTCTCCGTGGAACCAGGCAGGGCGTCGCGGTCCAGGAAGCGGTACAGGCTGCAGCTGGAGTCCTCGAAGGCCGTCTCCCTCTGCCGGCGGAAGAGCTTGACCCCGACGGGCTCGAACACCCGGGCCTCCATCAGGGCCTGGCAGAGGCGGGCGGCCTTGAGGCGCGACACCTCGCTGGAGCGGAACACCACGTTCTGCATCAAGTGGCTGAGCAGCGCGTCCACCGCGTCCGAGCCCGTGAAGCAGTCGGCGTGCGTGCGCAGGTGCTTGCGCCGCGGACGCACCTCCACCTGCGCGTGCAGCGCCAGGATGAGGCTCCGCCACAGCTGAGTGGCGCGGAAGGGTCCCGAGGAGGCTGCAGGGGGCCAAACTTCGGTCAGAACTCGCCCATAGCAGCCATCAGGGCCAAACACCCAATACCAAACACCAGTCTGAAATTTTTTTTTTAACCAACATCTCGAAAGACCATGGTTAGCTGAATTAAATCCCTTGGAGGTCTTGTTTTTTTGTGACATCATAACCGAGCACAATTAATGTTTCTAAATTTGTGAGATTACTCAAATGGTAATATTAAGGATTACCGCAAAGTGCTTATAATTTACATTTATTTATTTGGTAGACGCTGTTATCCAAAGCAACTTACAAGTAAGGCAGAGTACAACAGAATAGCAAAAAGCCATATAAGAAGTCAATATTAGAAGTGTTGCATGACCAGGTTTCAACAGTTAGCCAGACAGGGTACCAGCTAGCTGGTAGAGACATGAGTGTATTGAACCCTTAGATTTTAATTTTTTAAAGGAAAACAAAGTCTCATACATAAGAAATTGCTTTAGGTGGTAGTGTTACAGGTGATCAGGTGAGCGCGAAAGAGTTGTGTCTTCAGATGTTTTCTGAAGATACTGAGGGACTCTGCAGAACAAATGAAGTCTGGAAGTTCACTCCACCATCAGGGGACAACGGCGGAGAAAGTTCGGGGACACTGATTTTGTGCCGCAATGTGACGGGACCACCAGACTCTGTTCGGTAGCAGAGCATAGCGGTCGGGTGGGAACATACACTTGTAGTAGTGAGTTCAAGTAGGTACTTGCAGTGTTGTTGGATCTCCTGGATGCAAGCATCAAGGCCTTGACATTGATGCAGGCAGCTACAGGGAGCCAGTGGAGGGAGACAGAGAGAGGTGTAACATGGGCCCTTTTTGGGAGGTTGAAAACCAAGATGTGGTTGTTGAAGTTTAGGTGGTCATCAAACACTACCCCCAGGTTCCTAGCAGAACTGGACGGAGTTAGTGTCTTTGAACCAAGCTGAATTTTTGAATGCTGAATCAAATTGGCTGGCTGGGATGATGAGGAACTCCGTTTAAGGTTAAATTGAAGGTGGTGCTTCTTCATCCAAACTGAGATGCCTGAGAGGCAGGTAGAGATGTGTGGTGAGACCATGGGGTCATCACTTTGGAATGAGAGGTAGAGCTGGGTATCATCAGCTTGTGCCCAGTGAGGTTGTGTACAGTGAGAAGAAGAGGGGGCCAAGCACCAATCCCTGAGGTACCCCAGTGGTTAGTCAATTTATGTTGCGCACTTGAATGTTTCTATTCTATAGCAGTTACCGATCTGTAGTAATAATAATGTTAATAAATCTAGTCAGCATGCCAAGTGCTCCTAAACATGTATGGAGTCATTCATACACCACAAATCTCATGCATTGACTACAAGGGAGACTCATGCCTTGGGACTACTTTTTCTGGCCTTGTTTCTCTTAAACTCCACTCGACAGTAGCATTACTGCTACTTACAGCAAGTGTACAGGCTGATATACAATTATGGTAATGTATGTAATCTAAACTAGTCGTGTGCAACCCGAGTAATTTACCTGGGCGAACTTGATTCCCCCACCCCAAAACTAGAACAGAAAACTTTAAAACGCATACTGGATTAGTTGCTCACAAAAGTTATATTTCATTAAATTAACATAATATTATGTGGGTTAAAGGCTCGTGTTGCACTGTTTTATCCGCTGTATAAATGCGAGATTTAGTTTATGCTCAAGCAAGTATGTATTTTTAGAGATGTGCTTTTGGTTCGAGGGTCGCATGACTGAGACCGGTTGAGATCGAAGTTGCCACTGACATAACTCTTGTGAGCATTTTAGCCAGCTAACTGGTCGAGGTGGCACGTATTCCGTCCTCAATGTCACGGCGTTGATGGGACATTCCCTGCAGATCTAAAAGAGACAACTGTTTCAGGTGCCCTCCCCGTTCCGATCCTTTCCAGTCCGGTTGTCTTTTCTGGCCCTTAGATTACTTAAGTAATCGTCAGATCATGCAATGTAACCATGCTATCGATAGCTAGCTAACACAATATTTAGAACAAGTCCTAAGAGACTGTGGTTATGACACAGCTGGTTGAGATAAATAGCTAAAGTTATGCTGCCAGCTAGCTAGCGAACTACCTAAATCAGGCTGGCTAACGAGTTAGCTAAGTAATAACTGGTCAGTGGTGGGAATATAGTCTGACTGTGGTAAACCAGATAAATTATCTCGCTAACTAGCACGCGTCTTTGGGGTTTTGGTCTAGCTAAATCGCAACATATAAACTGCAATAAGCATTGGCTCGTTTGAAAATTAAAATCAACATATCACCACAAATTACTCACGTATCTGAGCATTTTCTCGAATGCTCATTGTTTGACTGTTTAATCTTCTAAACCTTGGAGTCAAATCGACCGCCATCATGAATCCGGAAATTGCGTCATACGGACTGAACAAAACTGATCCAACTGAAGTGTGACATCCGGTCTTTGAAGATTAGTATTCTATCAGTATGTATTAAAGGAAGCCTTGGATGGTTTTATATAATATAGTCTACTTTGTTGGATTATCATAATTTGACTTCAGCCAAATTAACTTTAAAATTTTAACGTTAACTACAAAGTACTTGCCGAATACTTACCCACCTGTCAAATGCAGATGGTTTGTTCCATTGGCAACCGTCAACTGAGTTTAACGCATAACCTGCGGGCAACAGTTGAGTGGGTGTAGGCGGTGATACTGACGTTGAAAATAAGGATGGATGCTCTCAGCTACCGTTTTTGTACTTCCGAAAAAACGTATTGTGCAAGTTGATTAGTTGTTTAGACACATACATTTGTGTGTGTGTGTGTGTGTGTGTAATTTGTAGCGTAGTCTATAAACTATTGCTACCTTGTTAAAAATGCTACCGGAAGGCAGCAACTTTCACATGATTTTGACGTGTTACAGAAACAGTAACGTTAGCGATAGGAAGCACATTTTGATAAGTCAAACGTTAGTAGTCAGTGTAAGATACTAAATTGTGTCAAAGTAACTGTATCTTCCCATTTGCAAATCCCCCAAAAAAAAAAAAAAAAGAGAGGGCTTGGTAACGATCGGCAGGACCATTTCATAACTTTGATTTGATTTTCATAAATAATTTTGGGTGTTCTGTCGTTTTGTCCTACCTTGTTGAAATGTCCTATCTGCAGCCATCGATCTTTGCTACCCTAATTTGACATACTACCGCAGGTAGCCTACCCTAGGTTGCGTACCATTTTTAGTAGGCAACAAATAGATCTTGTCAGAAAATGCTACCAACATGATATTATAGGCCTACTTATCATATTTCAAATATCTAAAATGACAAAAATAGTCTAAAATGACCTTAGAAGAAAATTATACCATCATAAAACGACTGGTAGCATATTTCGATAGTGCAGAGTAGACAATCAGGAAATGCAGTGTTTTAGCTATGTGACATATAGCGCTGAAAACATTAGACATAACTCGATGACCGCATTCGCTTTGATCTAGCATTGCAGTAACATAGAAAATATTAAATCAAACAAATTACCTCTACCCTGATACCATGATAAAATAGACATGCAGTACGTTTACATTCCTAGATAAGAAAAAAGCTACCAGAAATGGTTAAGTTAAATGTGTAGACATACGACGGAGAAACAGTAGATAGATAGATAGATAGATAGATAGTAAAGTAGTAACTAGCTATCTAACAAATTATCGTTAAAAAATAGCAAGTGAGTGTCTGGTAAGGCAAAGTACTGTCAGCTGTACCGTACTTGCATGCGTATGCATGCGCACTAGGACAGGGGCACAAGGGGTGGAGTGCGAACACAAAACTGACTTCAATTTAAAAGAAACTGATTGGCTGGTATTTCCGTTACCGCCAAATGACAAAATGTCATGGATTAATTACAACCACAGATTTGGCCGCTGTTGAAATGCAGCAGGGGAGAGTGAAGACTGACACGACTCTTTATAATGGCTAAATTAGCAATCTTCCTTTTTTGTCTTTACCTGGCAAACGGTGAGTGAAACTGTTACATTCTGATAAACCCTGATTTCATGAACTGATGTTTATGAATCATTACTGTATGCGCCCTTTTTCATTTTCTATAAAAGTAGAGAATGTGAAACCACAGAGATGAAACATTCTGTTGCTTTTATCTAGGTGTGCGTGGAATGGTGGGCGTTGTGTTGAATCGTGCCGATTCATTTTAACAGAAGGTACACTGAATGACATCTGCTGCAAGTAGATGGCTATTTTTTCGTCGAAGAGTCCTGAGTCCTGAAACGATCTAAATCCCCTCAAAGGCATTCATTTAAAACTTTTCTGATAATTAGAAGACCCAGTGCAGTAAGATCTCAGTGTGTTTTGATCTATCCAAAACAACACTGAAAGTCTTTGGTAAGAATCATTAACATTCACAGTAATCACTTTCTTTGACAAGAATGTTATTGCAATTGTCAAAGATTCTCCATCCTACCCGACTGTAAAGAGTTCAGCCTTATCGTTACTCGATGGCAATAGAAACCTATCCACTCTTCAGACTGTCCTTCCCAGTTATGATGGATTTTTGACGGATTTCACAGACGCTATTTTGCCCGTAATAATATTGTGTCGTCAATACTTAAAAAGACGTTTTAAAAATGGCAGTTCATGACATGTTAACCCATCATGGTACAAAGCCCATTCACATTCACCAACAAGAGCATTATTACATAAATGTGTTCTAAATGCGCTCGCCAAATGTTCCGAATAATGATTTTGCTTTTTGAAAAATGATGAACTGGAGATTCATAGAAACATTTGAGGAAAGTGTAACTGGGTATGATAAGGCAGAGCAGTAGCCTACGTTCCATAAGCGTGTTCAAAGCGGTGCGGAAATATTCACAGTTTATGCTTGGCTATGTAAACACTGAAGATGGGAGGGTTGGAAGATTAAACTCACATCAGCTGATCTGGCAGCTGCATTAAAAGGTCAGTGTGAAATCTCTAATTTGTTAGACACCGGGAGTGGATGTAACAGGTGGAAAACAGTCTGGACTCTTGAGCCAGGCTCTCGGGACAGCAGAATCACTCTCTTCAGATTGTACCTCCTCAGTCCCCACCCTATGACACCTGCTACTTGTATTGCTTGCCGTTCATTTTACTGGTAGTAGCACACTGTGTTATGGATACTGTGGTATAGTGACTGTGATATGTGGTAGACTTGACTTCCCTTAGTTTTCTAGGCTGTCTAGTTTCGGGTTAGCACAAGTTAACTTTTGGTAGTGCTTGAATGGTGTTGTGCTCACACGCATTCTTAGCCTAGCCTGACCCTTCTGTTCTCTTGTGCAAGAGGTCACTCTGGATAAGAGCGTCTGCTGAATGAATGTAACGTAATGTAATGAGTCCTAGAGCACACTCAGAATAAATAAAACAGGAAATAATTTGAAATTTCTATGCCTGGCCATATTTCTAGATGAAGATGGCACATATTCTGAACATAATATAGTAGCAGAGGGGATACAACAACTACTGAAATCCCACCCAGGCTTTGATACTTTGTGGCAGTTGTAGCACAGTTCATTGCTGCACAACCCTGCCACAGAATCTTTATTTTCCTTTCTTTCTTTTTTTTCTCATCAAATGACCTGGGCTTTTTGCTGAGTGGCTATTTTTTGTTGTGATGTGTGGATGTGTTGTGGTTTTAAATCTACAGCAGACCCTGCTTCCTGATAGGTGCATACATTTATGTGCATGTGCTTAGACAGAACTGCCACCACAGCAGTTTGATCTTAAAAGTGTTTTATGAATACAGATTTCTTTTTCATGTGAACTTTTGTAGAACCTATTTCATAAGCTGTTATCAGATGAAACTTTTCTATCTAGCAGCTTTTACCTAGCTATCTCATCCGACATTGTATCTTGTCACCAATATTAGTATAATATCTACTGGAAAGTACTCCCGGATCAACTGAGTAAGTTTCAGGAGCAACACGTTGCTGAAGGGGATTTTACCTGATTTCATTAGTTTGGTTTCATATGTGGTTGTTTCACATACAGAAAAGGGAGTTTTGTGTTTGCTGATGGCATTGAGAAATGGAGTGAAGCTGGGTGAGAGGTGTCACTGCCCTCTCGACTGAGTAACAGCAGGGGAGACTGGAGCCCAGCATTTTTTTCTTTTTGTAATGGATAAAGCTGAGAGGTTTTTTGTATGTCTTTACATGGTAAATAGCAAGTAAAACAGTGATACTTTGATAAGCCCTCATTTGATGAATTCATGTCTATAAATCAATATATTTCACAGTGTCTTTTTTCTTTTTGCATAAAAGGGCTGGGTGTGCAGCCAAAGTGATAAGAGATTTATCAATAAAGTTCTATCTTTTATTTTGCATTTTTTTATTTGTGGAATGGTGTGCTTTGTGCTGAATCATGTGGATTCTGATCATTTTAACAAAAGATGCACTAGTATTATCACTGTATCACTAGGTATCACTACTGTTAGCATGAGATCTGATGGAAAGGAGATGGGTGTTGAAGACCTCTACCTAGAGGACCTGTAGCACAGGTTTTGATTATGTATAAAGCAAAAAGTTTGAAAAAAGGATATTCCATCTTGTATAAGACAGGTTTATTACCACCATGCAATCCAATCCTACATTCTGTTAAAATATGAAAGACATCCTTGTGTATTGTATACATTCCTGCTTTCCTGCTTTTGCCAGGCGTGGCTAGTTACTCAGTGACTATACACAAGAACTGCTCAGACCTCACAAATGGAAATGGATACCAGATACCAACAGAGGAGGAGCTGGGGAAGAGTCTGAAATCATGTGAACAGGAGTGGTCATTACAGGTAGGAAGCACTGGATTCTTAAGCTCTAGAGGAAAAAAAATAATACAGTATTAAATCATTTGAAATTCTTGTGCTTAGCCGTATTTCTTTTTTTTCTGGATATATTTTTAGAGCTGGAGAAGACAAAACAAATATTATGGTCCCACTCATACTTTGATCCTTATCATCATCTATTACACAGTTCTGCTTCAGAAGTTAACACAGTGAGCTGAACGTATCTCCCACCGTGTGGGAGGGGAGAGTTGCTTTTTCAAAACCTGCAGCAGACCACAGCTCTAGTTGCATGCATTTAGGTGTGTGTGCAGACAGAGCTACTATGGCTGGTGCTGGTTTGCTTTCTGCAGGGTCCTGGGAACCAGTCCATCCAGGTGGGTTTGCTCCAGGGGCAGCATGCAGAGACTGCCCCTCCCGTGATGTCTCTGACCCGGCAGCAGATTCAGATGGCCTCCTGTGTCAACCTCACCCTGACCGCGCACTGTGAGCAGGTGAGCAAACTCCATCGCTGTGGCAACAAACCTTCGCATTGTCTTCCCTCTCACACAACCCTGATGAAGCTCTCTCTGCACTGTTCTGTTACAGGTGATCTCTGCCAACTTCTGGGGTAAGACAGAACATACAGTATATCTATTAACACGTTCCATGACATCAGTGGAGAGGTGTTTCTTTTTAGTCACTAGTAGTGTAGCAAGGACTGAATTAAACCTCTCCACAGTATGGTTGCATATTTCACCACTAACATGGTCAAAACTTTGAAAATATACAGACTTATTGAAGCAAATGTACTGATGTTTTGGAATCTGTTTTGTGTCAGGGCAAGGCTGTTGATCTTAAAAAAGAGAGTCATGCTAAGTCTTCATAATTTTGCTGTCTGTTTGATTAGTAATTCCCAGTGAGACTGAAAGTACAGGTGTTGGCTCAATAGTGGGTAAGTATATGATTTATTGTTCACCTTATATAACATCAAAAACAGCACAGATCTGTAGACACTTAATCTTTCTCTCATGGCTGCTGTTGACATGCTGTATCCTCTGCCCTCTAGCGGTTGTGGTGCCTGTGACCATTGTGCTGATATTAATTATGATCATCATCATACCTGTTGCCTGCAAGAAAAAACAGGTGAAATTAACCTTGTTTCTTAGAATATTATTTTGACAATTTTTTAAAAATTTCTACAAATACATTAATTTATATGAATCAACTGATATTGATAATGTCATTACTTGCAGGTTTTTCGATGTTCAAGTGCTGTCGGGTCTTCTCCATTGTCACTATAACCAAGAAGAACTGTGGAGTTTTGGTTCCAAGTGTTGTCTGGCTTCTGTAGAAATTCTATCATTCAGTTTAGCCAGAAAAGCAAAAGCACTTACCTCATTACTTTGGCAAACAGATAGTTTAAACACTGTGCTAATACCTCAGGGATTGACAGAGGGAGATCCGATACGTTTACTCTTTTGTGGTAATGTGTAATGTGTAATAAGCATAGCAAACCATGAATTGAAACTTTTAAACACTCATTAGATGAGGTGGGTGTGAGGGGATTTTGTGATTCTGGAGATTGTGTTACCACGGACATCATGGCAACCGAGAACAACTTGACAAGGCATAGTGTGGGAGAGTTGCACTGATGCAAAAAGGATTGTAAAATCACTGACTGCTTTCATTTCTAAAAGAAATGCCACAGACTGAGATAACTGTTCATTCTGGTTTCCTATCTGATCACTCCTGAGCCAACATAATCGTTTAAAAAAAACTCATGGCCCAGAAAAAAGAGCCAAATAACAAACTAAAAGAACGACCATGCCAATACCATGTGACAGGGTGACTATAAAAATCCATTCTGGGCATCGTTTACCACTAAATCATGTTCAGTTTTGACTGAATGGTACTGCTGTCTAAAAGTGGTCAGCTAGCAATTTTTTAGTGTGTCAATTTAATGATTTTGGATTTTTTAGACTCAGTAGTATGATAGTAAACAGAGCACTGAAAGGTCATTGGCTAAGTTCAGACAGTTATGAAATGAATGTTACCAATGCATAGCTAAAGTTTACCTCAAACTGCCTGTGCTTCTTGAAATTCAGCAAGAACACTGTTTATACTGCTTCTGTGGCCTGGCCACTTAAGGTCAGGTTCAGTTGCTTTTACTATATGCTAGCAACAGGCATTTGTGGCACAAAGACACTAACACAGGCTCTCATGAACTGTCCCTGCTATAAAAGATACATTTGTCCAATTCTGTACACATTGTATACATTTGTCTGATGTGTATCTTTATCAATCCATTATGTACCATGGACAGCCAATAAAAAAGTTTATTTACAATTTTATTTTATTGTAATGAAAGAAAGGAACACATCTGATCACATCAAAGCAAGATGTGGCTCCCCAGTACTATATGGACCCTACTTTGGTTATGAAATGAATCCAGTAACAGAACACAAATCCAGTGATCTACACTATTTACATCTGACACAGATAGACTGGTTTTGAAATGCCCACTATTTACATGGCAGAACTGCATTGTGGGAGCACTCAACACGTTGTTCCCCTCCTCTTCCTTGTGAGTGCCATGCAGGAGGAGTTTGCTGTATTAAATATCAAACTTCTCTTCGCATATGAAATGTCCGTTCTCCTCATAGTCCTCTCGGGTGACCACCATCTCATCAAAGTCCGGGTTCTCTGACAGGAGCTTGCCGCCCTCCCACGAGTAGCAGATGGGACTGAGGGAACAGAAGAGGGTACAGGTTTCTGTTCAGAACACATCAAACAGCCCCTGGGCGATAGGGTGTGTTCAACTGTAGGTGCACTTTCTGTAATGAACACAGGGCAGTAGATTGGCCAGGTACTGAGAAGACGACTGAGCAGCAACACTTACACACACTGTTAAGAATATACCTCCAACCTGTGCCACAGACGAAATATTTACAGTACAATATGCCAAACACATGGTACCCTAACAGTGTGTGAAGGGTACATCATAAATTCCCCTCATGTTGCTGTGGAGTTTCACTATATGATGGAAAAAGGGCTGTGTGCCGGTTTCAGCTCATTACATTTTGCTTCTGATTGGACTAATTAGATGTCATCACCCTGGTTGTGCATGTGTCCACTCACTTTTGTGGCAGCACCACAGACACATCGAAGTCGGTGGGAGTGAGAGAGCGGACGTCCTTGTACACCCGGTCCCGGAACCCCGGAAACAGGGTGTTGCCACCCGTGAGGACGATGTTCTTGAAGAAGTGGGGCTGCATCTCTGGACACAAACAAGACAACCAATCATTCTGCATGCTGGAAATGTACCAGCCAGTCTCATTACATTAACAGGAATATTTTCTGGACATAAATCAAATATGTGACACACAGGAAACTTCCCACTGACCAAAGAGGTAGTTCACCAATGTATTAAACTACTGCACAACATACTGTATGCTGGTTTCAACACAAGACCTGTTTAACAAATACCGCAATATGTGACACTAATTTCTGTGTGCAAACTGGTACAACATTTTCTATGACTGCTGTCATCACACAAACCAGGGCTCGACAGTGCAAGCATTTCACTCGCATTTGCGACTAGAAATAGATCAGTGGCAGCGGGTGAGCTGGAAACAGGGGAAGCGCGAACACTACCTTTAAATCTATCATTACTTGCAACCTGTTCCCCTTTATCCTCCTTGATTAACAATAAAACAAATAATTCACAGAATAATCAACACCAATGGTGTAATTAGAATAAATGATTATGCTCACGAAACACCGCAGATTGTCTGAAATTTGTGTGCTATTACGAAAGCTTACAAGGATGGCAATTTGAATAATTAAGTGACAAGGAATCTCTAAGCTTTCCATTAAATGTTTCACATTATAGCTTTCTTGTGTTACAATATTCAAATAACAAAACGGAGCTAAATTTAGTTAAATTGATTTAAATTACTGAGAATGAACTTTTAGGTTGAGTGCAATGAACAATAACATTTAGAACACAGACTTCACAAAAGTTGTGACGTGTTTAACGTAACATTTAATGTAACTTAAATCAATAAATGCCATCTTTAATTAAACAATCTCATGTTGCAGCTTTTGTAATCAGTGGAGCCTTACTGAATTCTCAACACCAAGAACTGCTCTGAACCCTTCGATGGCGGACAGGGCGTGGCCATTTCCACGGCAGTGACAGGGGACAGGGGTGCGGTTAAAGGGGTTAAGGGTGTGGCACTCTCCTACCCTCAGGCAGATTGTTGACAGAGTGGACCAGGGCCTCTGGAATGCCCATCTCCTGAATGCCAATGTCGGAGGGGTGAAAGAGCATCTCTGGCACCGCAAACCTCTCGTTGGCCAGCCGCAGGATCTGCTCCCCGGTCTTATACTTCCCTGTAAAGTTCATCTCCTCCCGAGGCTACACACACAAAGTCAGATTAATGCTTCCAGGTAACGCCCACTCCATTTCTGAGGCTAGAGAGGAGACGGCAAGGCTTCAGAGGGAGGGAAAAGGTTTCACATCCCTAATTTAATCTGTAAATAGCAACAGGCTCAAAAATGTTACAGAGAATCTGTATATTCGTTCAGAATATTCATGTCTAATGCTGTTATATCGTAAGACTGTTTTTAACCTTTCCCAGCAGAAACATGCACTTATGAGATTAAATGTCCTCTGTTCACAAAAATGGGAAAAATCACAACAGGAACCCCAGAACTTCACATTTGATCTCAGTTTAATCAAATGTAAATGAAAATGTAATTTTTAAGTTAGTAAATGGTTTAGATACACAAACTTAACAGCAGTGATTGAAACACATGGAGAGGAAGTGTCCTGACCTTGCAGAAGCCCTTTTTGATGGTGCTGAAGTCCGGCAGCACATAGTCTCTCATCACCGTGTTCTCCTCTCCTTTTAACCTGCAGGGAGCAGCAGGTACACTGCAGTATTACTGCACTGCATTACTGGACAACCAGCTTTTTCTAACCAAGATAGGACCGCTCCATTAAGAGACCAGTGTCCTGTCGGTCCAGTTAAGTTTATGTTACATGGGCCACTGCTGCAGAGTGTTGAGCAGTGTTGTACTGGTTTCGAACTTTGACAGAGAGGAGGGCAATGATACCAGGGTAAAAGCGATGGTAGTAATGAATGGCACTCACTGAGCTATTTCCATGTCCTTGTAGAAGTCCTGGGACACATAGCACACGTCTTCCTTCACCTGATTGATCACATACGTTTCATCCATAACATGCAGCTGCCTGCCAGGGATGATATTACAACAGGAGTCAATGACGAGACAGTCCAGTGTATTAGAAGGCTATCAGCACTACATGTTTTTTGATCATAACTATATCCTTACCTGTATGAGATGATCTCCTTTAAATGATTGGTCAGCAGCTTCCCACCCACATTCAGCCTAAGGTACAACAAGATGCAACAAACAACAGAAATCAATATAGTTCAGGATAACGTAAAAATTGTAAGCGATGCAAGTCTCTCTGGGTAAAAGCATCTGCTAATCAACAGTTATGTAATTGTGTTAAAGTTATTATAATGTAATCCATAATGTATAACAATTCATGTAACAAGCCAGTCCACCATATATTCCATTTCATGCACAAAGTGTAACATCTATTCACTTGATACTTTAGAGGGGCAGCTTGTGTTTAAATACTGTTACCTGCAGATTCCGTCTTTCATTTTCTTCCCCCTGCAGTAGGGGACAATGTGAGTGAAAGAGAAGCCGCTGTCCACCACGATGCAACACAGCTCCGAGCTGTTCTCCTGGAAGTACCTGTGTGCGCTCAGGGACCCAGCTGAAACACACAACGCAGTCAGACCAGAGTAAAGTAAGACAGAGCACATCTAGACACATGAAAATGATCCCAGCATATTAAGACCACTATAGAAGAACACAGAGCCCATCCAGACCCAATAAAACTATCATCACATGTGAAACCTAGGAAAGGAACATCACACACTCAAAACCTGGTAAAAACAGAAAGCACATACAGACCTTGGCCTGAGCTCACATATCCATGCAGACAAGCTCACAGGCAAGCAGACAGAACACATACAGTACTTCCTATATTTAACACACCGTTGATTCTGAGAGCTGCATGGAACTGGTACTCTTCAAACAGAATCTCATTCATAGACTCCTGGATTGAGGTGAAGTTAAAGTATGGTTCGGTGATCACTATACTGGTGTCTGCAAAATCCACCTGTGACAATTAATGAGATAAACCACAAAAACGTAAGTATGGCATGTGATGCAATGACATTAATGTTCCTTTATAGATCTAGACTAGCTTTATTCCATATGGTTCTGAACACGTTGTATATGTTAACCGTATTTAACTAGGTACTTTGTTCTAATACATTACCTACGTTTTAACTGATTTACACGGAACCTCACCTTGAACATTTCCTTTCCGAACAGATGGTCCCACACCTTCCGTTGCACATCCCAATTCACCAGGTATCCCTGAAAGAGAGCACACACGCACATCAAACGCTGCACCCAAACACAAGCGGGTTGACATCAAATTTTAAACATACCAATATTTATCGTATGAAACTCGTTTGGCTAATTTATCGTTTTTTGACGCTACAGCGGAGCGAGAGAATAATAATAAAACGTAACGTCCGGTACGAGGGGAGTAATGAGCATGTAAGCGTCTCACCTTCTGAAAAGGCAGGATATAGAACAGACCAGACGGGTCCTTGATTTCATCCAACTGGTTGGCCGTAAAAGTTTTCAGTCGGGAGGTTTTGGAGCGGAACTGGCAGTTCGGGATAACGCTGGGAGAAAATGGTAATTACACGAAAAACTCCGAGAACTTTCCCCAAGCGACAACTGATACAGCTGTGTGATTAGTCTATATGCAGACTAAATCGCTAAACCTGGCCAGCTATTCTAAATCTCCAAAAATGTGATCTTGTAACTATTTGATTCTGAGATGAAAATATGTTTTTAAATGCTATTCATTACAAACACGTTTGATTTAAATTAGTTATTTAGCTGTATCACAGGCAAGTTTAGGCAGCGAATCAGGCAGTCGGTTAGAAGCGGTTAGCACTCGTCCTCACGTTTTACCTGACTTTTTCGTGGCTGTATCCAATTTTCGCCGTGTAGGCTCCATTATCAAGAACGAGCGTTGTCATCACTAGTAGCAGGTAATATTATCAATTAATTATTGTTAAATAAAATATTTCTGGCGCACATACACATTATCCTCGTGTTTGTGTACGCGAGCTAATTCCGCTTGCACATGATTGTTCGGCCAATCGCATTTCAGAATGTTGTGCTTTCTTTTTCATGACCGTGTTGCAACCAATAATGTGACTGTAGTTCCAGCATCCAGTACGGTTGTGTACTGTGCCTTTGTTATCGAGTTTGGTGGGAAAAAATCTCTCATTTTCAAAACACAGTAACCTATTGTATCACGGTACGACGCTAACGTCGCACTATGCACTGTACAATAAACGAACGCATCTACATATGACTGTTCTTCGTATTCTTCATGTTTGCTCTGTAAATAGCTAGCAATGTTTAAAAGTTTGAGCTAACACCATTTCAGTACCTGATCAGCTCTTTACTAGACCACATCTATGACTCCAAGCATTTAGCTAAGTGTCAAACCTGATCGAAGCACCTTGCAGTGTATTTTAGAATAAATAACAATTATAACAGCAAATATTATAGATGGTTGTAGATGAGTAGTCATTCATTCATCTACCATTGTATCACGAAGGTGTCTATCCAAAAAAAAAAAAAATAAAATCGAATAAAACTGTAACTGGGCCCTGAGACTGAATAGCAGTTATTTGCACTGTGGTTGGTGTTTATGAAAATTCGCTCAAATACATGGTTCTCATACGTGCGGACACAGGACCAGCTCTGCTGTTTAAATTATAGGCAAGTGGTTAAGGTAAACATTTTGTGGAATCTGATCCTAGATAATCTTTCACCAGCAACTTGTGCCTCGAGCTCTGAAAATTGAGCATAGTATCATCTGTAATGTTAAATTAATCCAAATGCCAGTCGATTGGTACACTGTCTCCATGGCGATGGTAAGGTAAATATTAACGTAAGACTTATTTCAACTAGCCATGTAACTCGCTAGCTGAATAAGTTTCTTCCACTCTATTGAACGTTTGCCATGTATTTTTTCCTGTTATTAGATGAGCATGTTTTAAAATAAAACATAAAATATTAGAAAAAAAAACTTTCAGTGTTGGTAAATAGAATGTTAACGCAAGGCTGTTTTGGTTTCACAGCTGTATTCAGTTTATGACAGTTTGAATCAATTGGTCCTTTTTTAATGTAATCACAATGCGATCCCGTAGGCCTACTTAGTTAATTTTATCAAGCGCACATTTTCCCATCACTTTTTCGTTGATTTCAGAAATTCGTAATTTAAAAAAGAAAATACAGTTATACCAATATACAAAATAATTTCAGGCCAGAGAGCACTGAATGCCACAGAGGATAAGACTATTGAGACGTTGCCCCCATGAGAGAGAAAAGAACACTGCAGTAGTCTCTCGCTACCGAAATGTGCTTTGTGTGAGAGGAATTTTCCACTGAACGCTAGCTCGCTCGTCAGCGTCAATTCTCAATGCCCGATTGACAAAAAGGTAAGAAATACTTATCTGAACAACATATGTCAATATAAGTAACCTTATAACTGTGAAAGGACAAAATAATTTACTGGGCTCGCTATATTTATATGGATTTTTTTTCCAATATTTTATTTCGTCACATCCGTAAACAAAGAAGCCCGTGTGAATTGAGACGTGCCATGGTATGTACTGGAAAGGGGGTGTCAATACCCTCTTAATCCTTAATTTTGAACTATTTTCTTCATTATTATTTCAATACATGTCCAAGATATACCTATTAGGACGTATTTGTCACATTTTTTGTTTATTTGTTCAATGCTCTTACTGTGTACTCATACGTTAAAAGTATTGTTTCCTAAGAGTTTCCTAAAAGATAAGACGAATGGTTTATTCCAGTTGTAAGAAATACTGCTGGCCAGCTGGTAGCTTGAGACCTTTAAAAAGGCAGTAGTTAGGCAAAGACAGAAAGCAATTGGACCAGAATTCTCTTTGCCCAAGACCAAAAACATAAAAGTGTGTGTGTGGTAGTCTCCTCTCAGGAGACTTGCAAAGGTAATAAATATTAATTTATATTTCGTTTTGCCATCTAGCCTAACATTTACTTTCTCGGAAGCTTTTAACATCCTGTTTTGCTAGTTAACTAGTCTAGTTAGCAAGATAGAGAAAACTAGATCACAGTATTCCGCATTTATGTCTTGCTACAGTAGCTAATTCATACGCCTAATGACTGGAACTTGTAAACACTTAGTGTATCTAGCAGTCTAGCCTATTCAAACCTTTGACATAGATAACATAAGCTCGCTAAACACCAAAGGTTACTGAGGATTACTATTATGTATTTTAAACATCACAGTATTCGTATTAATAAAAGGCGTTTTATGGTTTCTAGTGTCAGGGCAGACAGGAAACGATCTAGCTAGAGTAGCTATTAATAGAGTTTTCTAAACGCTTTAGAGACAGGCGATAGGCGAATCGTAGAACAATGCTAGTTAGGGCTAGCCAGTGTTAGCTAACTTGCATTTCTTTCCTTCAAACTTACTAGTTTAGTGACTGTTCACCTGTCTAGCTGGCTATTGATCTTGCGATATTGTGTCGTTTGAAGGGCTTTTTGGACGTCCGTTTGCGCGTCCGTGCAGTCAACCAGTTAAGCCACACAATGTGTATTGTTTTAACTACCGTTGAATTTTCGTTGGCAAGACTGTAGCTCGCCCTTGTTTTGGTGCTGGAGCTCGGATCACGTGTACTAATCGGTGACGCGTGTGTGGAGGTCTCCGTGCTGCAGCTGAGACACACGGTACTATCTGTACTGGTGTAACAAGCCATCTAGGGCCGAGCGACGGCGAGCCCTCAGCCAATGCGAGGAGAGTTGCTATGCTTAGCGCTTTTGCTGACAGCCCCACTTTGTGCTCCAGTGATCATCCTCCGTGGTTTATCGGTTGACAGCGTTTTTCAGTTGGGGGGGAAGGAGTCCTTTTTATCTGAAAAGGACTATTCGCGCTGTGAGCAAGGACGGCGCTCGCGAGCAGTCTGCCCCTAAGGTCAGAGGTACTTTTGACATTTTTTTTTTTATCGATATGGGCTCAGATGTCATGACACGATATGTCTGTCGCCCCTCCCCCCATAAAGTCTACGATCTTCTTTCATAGATCCGGATTTGACCTGTAAGGGCTGTCGTTTGGAAATTTATCGTAGCCATCCTGACGTTCACATTGCACTTCTAATCTCGTTGGACTGTGCAAGTATCACACTTTTCACGTGTAGGAGAAGGATCGATAAATGTTAAACAGGATTTGTTACAGTTACAGCTAAACTATCAGCCCCGTTTTAATTTCACTCGTCACAATTTGTTCTCTCAATGGATCTGATTAAATTTATTGCAGGTCCGCGTAACGGACACGCCTCCAAGATGAACCCCCGAATACTGTGAAGTCAACTGTCCCCATTCTCTGTTTCAAATTGATCTGTTGTTTATTTTGCTCCATTTGTTCATGCAATGTCCATACCCTAGCCGGCGGTGAATGTTACGCGTTTTCGCACTCAATGGCATGGAGGTCTGAGACGGCAGAGGTCATTACAGTAACCGCCAAAGTATCTGCGATACTACAGTTATAGAATTTTGAAGGGCCTCCAAAGTGTATCTCTTTGATTACACTGTCATTGTGCTGTTCACATGTTATGAGCGCAGTGACGAAATTTCTTGTTGCTTTTTCATTGCGTGCGCGGAGTAGCGGGTGAGGGAAATGTGTTCTCTCGCCTGCTCAGATACTGTAAGTGTAACTGGATATTCTTTCTTTTAGAGGCCCGGAGTCACTGCGTGCACCCGTGAGATAAACCCAGTCCACCCAGCTCAGAGCGCCGTGTCACTTTCCTAAACGTCTAATTGAATATTTCTATCCCAATGTTCTTGTGCGCTGGTGAATTAGCGAGTCTTTATTTATGGGTTTCGTGGTATCAACGCCAATTTAAATTAAGAGAGGTTACAGGGTTTTTCCTCTGGGATGTTCCGATGGGTTGTTTACTTGAAGCATGTGGAGCAGTCTCTCAAACTTAAAATGTTATCAGCTTTTACTGCCTTGGCTAGAGCACATCCGCATAAACATTCCGCTGTTGCCGTGGTAACTGCCTTCCGAGCTGTTAAACCAGTCCCCGGTGTTTTGTAAGTTCTCTGGTATTGACGACTTCTTCGGAAAACCTCATAATACACACGTGCACACACACAAACACCCACACACGCATTTTTTTGCTCCTAACTGGCCAGCCACGCAGTTTGCCATTTTCCCCATTCCATTCCTCAACACTCCTGCCTAGAAAGTTACACAGCCATTTATACTAAATGGACAAAAAAAAAAAACTTGGAAATGAAACTTTTACTTTCCACATCGCAGTTCAGCAAACGTATCAGTGGATGGGATCAGTACAGAAAATTCAGATTGGTCCTTTGTGAATTGGAAAGCACAGTTAAATTGAACAAATCTACTCCCCCCCCAGCTGATTACCCACAATGCCGCTGAACAACGAGCGCCCCACCTCCACCTCTACGGCGCGAAGCGAGGACCAGAGCAGCGACACGGAGTCGTCGGACCGATGTGACAGCATGACGTCGACAAGCGACTTTGAGTGCTCCCGCCAGAGCTTCACCAGCGACTCCTCCAGCAAACACAGCTCCCCATCTTGTAAGATCGACACGCACAAACACATGTACGCGGTACACACGTGCACACATGCACATACAGGGCTTCACTCCAGCTTGCTTGGTCACAGTGGGAGCATACCTATTAATAAATTCATGCAGAGAAATTGTCAGTTGGTCAGTATATATATCACTGCTTGTGTGTGTGTGTGTGTCTGTGCCTTTTCAGCTAGCCCTCCAAAAGTCTTAACACTTGATGAGGTCATGGCCTCTGCCCGGGACCTGTCCAACTTGAGCTTGGCTCATGAGATTGTCACAAACCGCAACTTCCATTTAGAGCAGCCGGACCTCCCTCAGAACAGGTACCATTGAGAAACGTCCAGCCAGACAAAGTGTCAGCATGCCACCTCTTGGAATAAGAAATCAAATGGCAATTTATTAGTATAATGAGCATTAATAAAAACCACAACTGCATCTAGGTCATTTTTACAGTCGGTTTATATCATATGCTTTGTTTGCAAAGGCAGCCCCAGTTTTTATTTCACATTGCCTGGTGGTGTAATACACCAAGTGTTTTTGCAGAATATCTGATGTGTTTTTTTGTGGAGGTCCATTTCCTTCTTTTCATAGGGCTCTGCTTACTTGTGTCTTTATTGCTAAATATTTTCTAGAATGGGATATTATTTCATAATGATGAGTATGTGATATGGTCAATTAATTTCCCATTCAAACATTGATGTTCAAGCTTCTCCAGACTGACCACATAGAGCTCCATGTTCAGATCCTTGAAGGTGAATGCATGCTTGCAAACTGCTCACAGTGAGGCCCCTATCATGACTGCAGCAACTAAACTGGCATAACATCACCACCATACACTGCGTTAACATTCCCCATTTTTACCCTCTCTAGTTTAGAGAAAAGGGTGAAAGAAATTGTTCACAAGGCATTCTGGGATTGCTTGGAGACGGAGCTGAATGATGACCCTCCGGAGTATGAACACGCCCTCAAGCTTCTGGAGGAGATCAGAGATGTGAGTGCAGTTCTGTCTGTCATTCGGTCAGGAGGGTATCTACCTGCGTGGGCGTAAGAAAATGATGGTCACTTGCACCCCGTGTGCACATGAAGCATACCTTGTACAATTTTGGGAATTTGTGATTGGCTCCTGAGAAACCTGCATACTTACATGAACAATCTTGAGGCATCCAGTATCTCACAGCAGAAGGGACCAGAGATTGGCTTGAACGAGTTCTCGTGTCTCTCTGATCCGCTTAAAGATCCTGCTGTCGTTTCTGAACCCCGGAGCGAACCGCCTGCGGACCCAGATCTCCGAGGTCCTGGACATGGACCTGATCCGCCAGCAGGCCGACAACGACGCGGTGGACATCCAGGGGCTCGCCGACTACATCGTCACCGTGATGGGCAAGCTGTGCGCCCCTGTCAGGGATGAGGAGGTCAAGAAGCTGAAGGAGAGTCCCGCCAATGTGGCGTCCCTGTTCAAGTGAGTTCAGAGCAGGACACAGCAAGTTTTACACGTGTATGGAAACATGTGAACCTTCCACTGGCTGACAAAACTGTGTGCATGAACGTATGCTGGCTAATTGTAACTGGAGGTTTTCCAATGGAAGCTCCAGCTCAGTCTTCCGACCGCTGCTCTTCTTACACTCAGACAGCAGGTGCTGGGGGTCAGTAATAAACTGCGAATGTTGGCCATGTGTAAGTTATTCCATATAAGCTATTCAAGAACTCGGCTCTTGTCAACAATCCATTCCAGATGCGACGATTCTATCTGTACGTTTGTGTCAGAGTGGGGGATGGTCCACACTTTGAAATTTTTGAGCAGATTGCAGGCGCGTGAGAACTGACAATCCACGTGATCGCTGCGTTTGGGGAAGGCGGGTCACTCTTGATGCTGTCGCTGGCTTTGGCAGGGAGATTTTCCGAGTGCTGGACCTGATGAAGATGGACATGGTGAATTTCACCATCCAGACCCTCCGGCCGGAGCTGCAGAGACAGTCTGTGGAGTACGAGAGGGCCAAGTTCCAGAGCATCGTGGAGAGGACCCCCAGTACGTACCCCACCCCCGTGCCACTTCTTAATGCTAACGCAAGGCCCACGTGTTCAGTTACCACTTTTATTTTCCATTGTGTATCACAAATGTCAGTAGACCAAAGCAGGTAGAGATATCTCTAAAATGGTTACCTCCAACAGTGGCCTAGGGAGGGGCTTTATGGATAGGCTCTTGGCTGCTCTGTTCCGTACAGAGTGAAACGAGACAGTCTCTCCGCTGGGAGAGAACGGCTTCACGTAAATCATGTTTCAGAGGTGTGAAAATCGGATGTGGCCCGGTACAGGGAATTCGATTGGCTGGCGGGGAGCCATGCAAAAACCTGCCCCACCTCTTGCTGCATGCCCAGACTCGAGGCTTCTTATTGCTGAAAACAAGCTGCAGGGTGCAACAGCTCAGTGGTTCATTCATCAGCAGAGCCAGTGAATGGTGTGGCCAAGTGTTGATGATGGCATGCTTTGCATAGCTGTGCATGTTGCCTGTAGCAGTTAAGTAGTAGAGACATGGAGGTAGTGAGGGTTTCCACTGAGGGAGGGGCAAGTAGAGCAGGGCAGACAGGTGGATAGGAATAGAGGCAGGAGTGTGAGACGGTCAGCCGGTGAGTTTCCACAGTGAGCCTGCTCTAAACTCAGGATGTCCATCCAGCAGGCTGGACCAATATCAGCCCATGAAATTTACGTAGATATTCAATAGATACAGATGTTTAATGCACATTTGGCATGAAAGACAAAAATGACTTGAATTAATTTGTAAATGTATCGTACGTTTTACTCACAGGCCTCAGCAGAATGTGGCATTTAACAGCTGTAGTATTTTTAACACGCAAAATGATGCTGCCCCCACCTGCTTCCTGCATGTGGAGGCTCATCACTGCGTTCAGTGTAATGCATTGAGGGCGTTTGGGCGTGGCTGTGGCGAGCTCAGTGTTATGCTCAGTGTAGCGTTCCGAAGGCGTTTGGGTGTGGCTGCCTAGCGCTCGCCGCTGCGGTCAGTGTAGCGGTTCGGAGGTGTTCGGGCGTGGCAGCGCGGCAGTTAAAAGGCGTTTGGGCGCGGCTCTCTGCCCCCTCCGCAGCTGCGCTGGACCACACCACGGACTGGATCAAGGCGTCTCTGGAGGAGCTGCTGCTGTCCGTCCCCGCCGGGCCCGAGAAGAACGTGCGGGCGCTGCCCAGCCCCGCGCTGGTGCTCAACACGGCCTACATCAAGCTGCTCAGCTGGGACCACCAGAACCACCCTCTCCCCGAGGTCAGTGTGTGACACACGACACACATACAAACGTATCCAAACTGCACCGGCATCACCAGCAGATGAAAAGGCATAGTCTGTGTGTGTGTGTGTGTGTGTGTGTGTGTGTGTGTGTGTGTGTGTGTGTGTGTGTGTCAGTCTTTCCTTTTCTTGTATATTAGCATTTATTGCATTCTTACTCTAGTTGTTGATACTTTTCCATTGTGGCACCTGTTCTGTATTCAGTATGGCTCTGGACACTGTAACACTGTGTGGTAGACAGATGTGGTCTGAATGGCATCTTATTGTCTGTCTGCACACTTGTTCCTGTGGTCTCACTATATGTGCTGTTGTACCTTTAGCTTTGCAAGACCATTTGAATAAGGGCATCTGCCAGCTGAAGGAGTGATTAAATGTAGTGTGTGTGTGCGCGTGCGTGCGTGCGTGTGCGTGTGTGTGTGTGTTGCAGACCCTGATGACGGACGAGGCGCGGCTGCGGGAGGTGCAGCGGGGGCTGCAGCTGCTGCAGACGGTGGCGTCGGTGCTGCTGATGGTGCAGAGCGCAGTGGGGGGGCCCGCGTCCGGCCTGCCCGCCCTCACCGAGCGTCTGAAGAGGATGAGCAGCGTGCTGCTGGAGGGCATGCACAGCCAGTGGGTCCAGCTCCCCGCTCCGTCCCCGAATCGCACCCCCTTACCCCCCCCACCCCATCGCTCCGCCCCCAAATCGCACACTGCGTGCTGTGCTCTCGCAGTGCCCCATCACTGCGTCCCAGATCATGCTCTGCACTCCCATAACACTCTGTCACAACGCACATCATGCTCCCGTAACGCACCGTCTCTGTCCCAAATCACATAATCTGCTCCCATAAGGCCCTGTTGTTCTCATCCCAAATCATATCTATTTTACCATAACGCCCCCTTGTTCCCATCACACTAAGAACAGCAGTCATGATGTAGCATGTGCTGGTAATACCTGTTTTTTACAAATATTATCAGGACATCAGGACATATTGAGTCCAAGACAAATTTCCCTAAGGGGACAATAAAGTATATCATATCGTATCGTATCGTATCGTATTGTAGGACAGGTGTTTCTCTTCCATTTGCATTTTTTGGGGGGCTCCAGGTGGTCTAGTTTTCTCATGATTTCTTTTACTTGAACTGCATTTTTAGTGGCCAGCGTGTGTGCTTAGAAAGAATGTTAGGGCATTTACCTGCATATTATTTAAAAGAATGTTGTGAGCCGAGCTGGTTGGTTTATGTGGTATATTAAGTGGTTGTGGTAAAGTGGTGTATTGAACTCCCTCTCTTGTGCTATTACTCACCTGTTCTATGTCCCTGTCTTTCTCTGTCCCTCTCTCCCCCTCTCTTTCTCGGCAGGAGCTTCAACCTGCCGGAAGCTCTGGAGAGTGTGAGCGCTCAGGTCTGCTGCGAGCTGAACAAGTCCCTGATGGAGCGCGGTTACCCCCCTCTCCCACCCGAGCTGCAGGCCACCCTGAGGGGACAGATCCTCGGCGTCGCCCAGGAGAGCAACCCCGTCCGCAGCCTTGTCGGTGAGAGCGCCGTTCCGCTCCATATCCTCCCCATCCCTCTGTCCTCCTGCTGCAGGGACCAATGGCGTTTATCCCCCATGAGTCTTTGATCGGCTCCATTCGGGGCAGATGGCGCCCAGCTAAGGCACTTACCAAACCTGTGTCTCTCTCTCTCTCTCTCTCTCTCTCTCTCTCTCTCTCTCTCTCTCTCTCTCTCTCTCTCTCTCTCTCTGTCCTCTGCCTGTCCTGTCTGCGCGTGCTCCGCTGGGGCCTTCCAGAGGAGAGGGTTCAGCTCTATTTCAGGAGCTTCCTGACCACGCCCAATCCCCACATGACTCCGCCCCCCACCCCCAGCGGCCTGGCACTGATCCAGCCCGAGCTGGCCACGCTGGGGGCCAGCTTCGTCAGCGTGGTCAACTTCAACAAGCAGGTGTACATCCCCTTCTACATGGGCATCCTGAAGACGCTGCTGTTCAGCGGGGCGGCCCCGGCCCCGCCCAGGGAGGCGGCCGACGCCCATGTCGCCTCCCAATGAACGCCGCTGGAAACAACGGGCCCACTGTGTGCGTGTGCCTGTCGGGCTATGGGTGCTTTCTGCTCATGACAACAGATCCCAGATCAGCCTGCCCACCCTCTGTTTGTAACCCCAGTCTTTTAGTGTTGAAGCTCAACACCGATCCAGGATCAGTTGTTAAGGGCAGAAAGCTCTTCCACCCCCCTGTCAGTACTGTCACCCTGACGGCTGTTGCTCATTGTGTTTTTACAGAACATTAAACTGTAGGGCAGCGCGATGTAATGTTATTGCAACGTATTCTGAATGTTGCGTCAACGCGCACATAATGGTGCTTCACAGAGAGGAGGGAAAAGTGAGAGAAATAAAGAACCTTCCGTTGTAGCTCATTCCAAAAAATGCGCTACCTTTGCCTCCAACAATGACCGTTATGTAGATTACTGAACCATGGTGTTTATTCAATGAAATCATTTATTGGCAGACTTAAAAATTATCATTACATAATGAATCTATTTTTGTTCTTTTGGCAGTGTGATTGTGTAATGTTAAAATAGTTTAATAATGGCCAATTCTCCTATTGTTTTGGAGAATGTTAACTAAAGTAAACTTTCATAAATGACTATCATTGCGGAAGCCATATATTAATATTTCCTAAAGGGAAAAAAACTATATTTATAGACATGTCACCCATTTTATAGAACAAGATTTTTAGACTACATGTCTAGAGTACATGTTCCTAACTGTGCAAAGGGTCACGATTTGTTACCTTTTAGAGAGAACAAATGGAAAAATTATATTGTATGTCAATTGCTTATGTGTTTGTAAGTGCCACCATTTAATAACTATTTGTACAGTCTTGAGTCAAGAAAATACTGGTACAAACTCAATGGCAGTATACAAGATGTAGCGTTTATAGGTTATTTCCTGGATTATACATTCAAATAACTTGAAATGATCGAGTCACAGTGTCAAGAGAGGGACACATCTGTAAAGTGGAAGTGGGAAATCAGGTGACCAGGTTTTATGGTTTGGATCGTAACCGTTTACCATGAATCTGTTGGTTCAAGATGATGATGATGTCATCAGCTAATGTGTGTGCTGGCCAGTGAAAAGTCTGACTGAGGGAAATCAAAAGGGTATAACTATTTTAATGAGTGCATGGTTTTCCTTTATGAAAGTGTTTCTGAAAATATTTATATAAATATTGTAACAAGTTGAAATGTGCAGTGGAACTTTTTGTTACTTCATTTCCAGATAGTCTTGTTTCCTGTTAAGTGTTGACAAAAAGACAAAAAAACTATTGTAGTGTCTAATAACTTCGTTGGATTTGTAGAGAAATTTTTATATTGTATTATGCCTGCTTTGAGTATACTTAATACCCTGTCTAAAAGGATAATGTACCAAATCTATCATGAACAGAAACGTTTTAGTTTGGTTTGGAAGCTGACCTTTTCATAGACTAAAACTGGTTTCCATTTACATTGTGTACAATTTCCACATGTAATGAAGCTGTATTACCATGTCGAAATAAACTTGAAGTATCCAATTGCTGTCTGAGCACTCTTGTCGATTCGCCTTTGTTGGTCAGTGTATGATCTTAAACTATTATCCCGGGCTAAGCCTTGTTTGTGTTTGCAGACCGGCGGTGGGGCGTGTTTATTTGGAGAGGTTGCCATGGTGGTGGCATTCAGTAAAGAGATCCACGACAGTACTGCCAGTGGTTACTAGGGCGGAGAGGAGAGGGCTGTTGGAGGGTGTGGGAGAGAATTTTCGCGGCCACAACAACTTGCTTTTTCATATTTGGGGAAAAGTCGTACTGTTCCAATGACAAAAGCGGAGACGTCTGCCATGAAATGTTACTTTTCTGACAAACACAAGCGCGAGACCGTGCGCAATGAAGGAGAATATCAAAAAAGAATGTCTCAAAAACACTTCACAAGTCTAAGAAACAGATCTGCATGTGTTGCAGCAGCTGTCCATAACACTACTGCACTTGTCAAAGACGGGTTACTTTGATAATTTGCGTATTTCGGAATAAGACCTTTCTCTGCAATGGTACGTAGGCAACATCTCCATGTGTTCAGATTCAGCTAAGCGCTCAGACTCAGCCTAAATTTTCTACAGAAATGCACTTATCGAAATTTTAAAGTGTGCCAGACATGCAAACGATTTTTTGGTAAATTCCACTTGCTTCTTTCCCTTGTCTACAGAGCGTTTGAGTGGTCTGAGAGTAGCATACAGGTTTCCAAGCAACGCGTTTTACAGCGTCTGGCGTGCCAAATACAAAAGGTCAGTTTTGCTTGGTTTGCCGAAATATTTTAATTTACATTCGCTTTAAACTGTATAATATAGCCTGTAATGTTTATACAGTGGCTTGTGGTGTCACACAGATTCTATTAGCAACTGTTCTAATAGTTTGCCAGTTATTCCCCTGCGTAAAATTACTTGTGTAAGTCACTTGTTTGACATTTTTAATAAATTAGCAGCCGACACAGCCGACGTAACCCAACTATTGAAGCAAACAGATTACTAAAACATTACTGGTGTCAGCCAGAAACTGACCGATGACAGATGAAACATTGTTAAAACGTTCACGTAGTCTTCTTTAGTGCAGACTTTTAAACGCCAGTTTAACCTAATAATTAATACTAACATCTTTTTGCCTTGCATATACGCCCAGATCTGACTGACTTTGATAAACTGACTGGGTTTCTTGCAGGTGTTCATTTTAGCCTGTATTAGCTTGTAATGTCGCGTTTCACCGCGTCACTTTCCGCAAAATGCACATTTTCACCGATTTTAAGGTATTCAAGTCATGCAGCTCCACTTTTGTGTCACAGCAGGGAGAGGTTAGCCGTAATTGCGGATATAGAATTAGTCTAGCTGTTAAGGTTATGTAAATGGTTAAGGTTAGAATCCTAGTTAGGGAATCTGGACCTTGATGCGCACCTTCGGGGCAACTTCTACCTCGTGCCACTGTGCCCATCATATCAACCGATTCGCATTTCAATAGGATCTTTGAATCTGGAGAGAATTTAGGCGGTCTGGCGTCCTAAACAACTGGTACAAATTATACTTTGTAACGGCCATAATTACACATATTTAGCTTGGGGACAGCCTGTGCAACGATAAAGAATGTGCAGTCTGTGCAATTAAAAAAAGCACAAAACTAAAAGAAAGAACAAAGAACAACATTAGCTGCATGTATGTATGCTATGTGTATTCCTTCATGTTATTTTAGGAAACCTCGCAAAATGAGGAATTGTATCTTATACTCTACTGTGTGTGTTGATTGCACAGCTAAGCAAATCCATAAAATCTGATGGTATGATCAAGCTACTGTACCACTGTTCTAGATTTATGCAGTAGAATCATCATTGTAATTGAACTGAAGAGCCAAGCCCACCTGCCACCTGTATCTTTGTGTTAATGCAACTCATCATCATAGTGCACTGAATAGGTTTAATCTTTCAGTGCACTGTAAGCAGAACTGTGTCGGACTTGAACTTCAGTCCCTGATTGGTTTGTTCTGAGAGCTGGTCAGGCAGGTGAAGGACCTTGCTGTCTGTGATTGGTCAGCTCTGTGCGTCTGTTAGACCGACAGGCTGAGGATGACTACAGAGGGCGGGCTGTGGAGGCGGGAAGCCGGACGTCCAGAAGGTAGTGTCTGCAGCACTCAGATGGGGGTCTCCGCACAGAGCATCCACCAGCGGTACCACAGTGTGCTGGGGCCCCTGTCACTGTTCCCTCAGTGCAGGGAGAAGGAAGGTAAATGAAATAGAAGGGAATAGAAAGGTTAATATATATGTGTGACTATGGTGACCAGAAGGGGGGGGGGGGACACGACATCATAAACAACAAATCCTGTATTGAATGATGGCTGGGAGACAAACAGGAGCTGATAAATAGGATTTTCTGGGAGGTTTGCTGGTGGTGAAAGTGCCATGCCATGATCGTGATGTAGTGCCTCTACTGCATCATGAAGAATGCATCCAAGAAATGCAATGTTTTCCCAGGAGTATAACAGAGACACTGTACATCTGCGGGCTGTGTCTGTGAATGGATTTGTCTCAGGCAGGGATGAGGAGCAGTGCCCTGCAGCACCCGGCTCTGAGGGGCTCAGGACGCGCCCCAGCTCCCTGCAGGAGTTCTGCCACCTGGCGCAGTGCAGGATGCAGGCTCGGTCTGTCCGTCACCCCGCATCCCAGCAGGACCAGCAGACACTGGTGAGACTCATACACACACATACGCACATGCAGAACACACATACACACACACATACACACACACATACACACACACACAAGCGTTAGGACATTCACAGACACGTGCGTGACACATACATACACGTGCAATGGCCATGTGTCGCCTTGTTTTCCCACAGACAGAGGTGCTGATGTCCAAGCTGGGACTGATTTGGCAGGATCTGACATCGTTGACTGGTGACCCCACCCTGACCCAAGACGAGAATAAGCAACTTCACTGTGAGACCTTCAGGGAGGTCATCCGGATCTGTGAGGAGCTCTACCTGCACTACCTGAGCCTGCTGCACGCTCTGAGGAAGCGTGCCATTTTCAGTGACCAGGCCAACCTCAGCCGTGTCAGAGCACATATTGCCTTGGACTGTACCAATCTGTGAGTGTATGGGGGGGTGGACTGTACCACACCATTCACCTGCCAGAACCCAGCTTGCTTTGTCTCCACCAGAGGGCGTATGTTGACAGTTGTGTATGCCAACCTTTGTAAGAGTATGTGGAACTCATGCAAAATTGTATATTCTTCTGCTTCTGCTCATGAAATCGTTTCTTAAAACTCTGTATTACTATACGAGTAATATACTATATATATATGCAGAAAGCAATTGTAAGACCATATACAAAGCAAGCCCACTGTGGTTTCAGTGTACAGGTCTCCTTTTCAGGAGCTGCTGACACAAAGGAAGAAAAAAGATGTGCTATTTACATAATATTGTAGAAGCAGAGGAAAGATCAAGAACCATAGCAACAGTGACTGTTTACCTTCAGGTGACATTGAAGCCAGGCTTCTTTTTCTAATGAGGACTTTGTGAACTCAAAGACAGAGCAGCGTAGGGTACTGTGCTATCTGTCTCAAGACAATACCCAGCTTGTGTATGCTCTGGAGAAGCCATATTTATTCTGAAATATATAAATATAACATTAAATGGATCAAGGTGTTTAGTAGTAATGCAGGTTATATTGTACCTTACAGAATGACAACATGATGTGACAAGTAACGAACAGAACATAGAAAACTTGCCAATACTAGCCTGCCTAGCCTGACATTGGCTAGAGATGCTTTTGAGTCTCAAAAGACACCTGGGGCCTTAGGGTCAGATGGGATCTACATTGATGATGATTTTGACCTCACTGTGATGGTGTTCTGCTGTCCTCCATGCATACATTGACAATGAAAGAGTGAACTCCTTCAGCTCTCTGTAACCGTGCTCTGATTTCCTCCAGTCTGAGCGTCCATTCAATCAAGGACTATCTGACAGCAAGAATCAAGGCGTTGAGGACGGAGCGGCTCGGTACTGCGAAAGGCAGCGGTGTACAGGGGCACAAGGGGGCGCCAGACACACGCTCCACCACCCGAAAGCTGAACTTCAGTCTGCAGCCCCCGTCAGGCAGGGGGAAGAGCAGGGCGAGCAGACAGCATAAGGACTTCATAGAGAGGGACCTTCAAGAGGTACGGTCTCCCCTTGCTGGGGGGTTACTGGGAATATCACTGTGAATGTCACTGGGGGGAGGGCAATCATGGGTGTCACTGTGGAGGGCAAGAGGTCAGTATGAGTCATGAGGGATGTGGTCCAGTTGCCTTGCTGGGCTGCGGTATCCTTGAATGAAACCTCAGTACTGTAAAAATGACCATTTCTCCTCTGTGCAATAATAGAGTCACGGAATCCAGCTATCTATACTGGAATACTCTATTCACTCACTCTATTTTGGTGTAGCCTGTTATCACCATATGCTTCTCTCTCTGTTAATCAATTCTTAATATATAAGCACTGTCTGTTATATTCATACCCAAGGTGTATGCCAGAGTCCCAGTTATAAAGCTGTTTTACTCACCCTGCCATTACATGTCTAGTTGCAGAAGGTGACATTTGTTCACATCTGTTTGACTCTGGCATTGGATTCTCATTGAAAAGTGCACTTCTGAGATGAGAAGTGAATCTATGTTGTAATGATGTCACTCTGTTAATGATGTCATTGTAGTATTAATAGTGCAGTTGGGGAGATAAAGACTATATGTCCTTCTCCTGTGCAGATAAATGAGGCAATTGGAGATCTTGACCTGGAGCTTGTGTATGACCTCACACCCTCTCACGTGGAGCAAACCACCAACAGAGGAGACGCACAGTGTAAGAGTGTCTCGCGCATGCATATATATACACACACACACATGCTTTATGCAGTCATGAACACAGTTGTCCACACATGATGGTGATTATGCAGTGGTTTTCTCTGTGTGTGTGTGTGTGTGTGTGTGTGTGTAATGTGTGTGCATGCGCGTGTGTTTGCAGGTACTGAAGTCAGCGTGCCTAGCACAACAGGACAGAAGGAAGACCAGCACTCTGCCAGTCCATGCCTCAGTAGGTTGAAGGTAAACACAGTGATGTCCACACCTGCATCTGCACCAGCAATGGCTCTCATTACATCAGTGTCACATTGATGTTATTCTGCTGTTACCTCACAGGTAATATTCTGACATAGTTTTCACATAACCCCACCAAGGCTTATCTGATTTTTCTCTGTTGATAACATCTCACCAACAGGTTTCTGATATTATTCAGATCTGTGGCAGTATACTCCTTGAGTTACTCTGACATTTTTGATTGTGCCATTTTTTGGCATTATCTGACTGTAGTTACTCTGCTGTTACCATGAAGTCATTGTGACATTATTTTCATTTGACCCGACTAATCATATTTATCGTGGCATTATTTTGGCACTGTCATGTTGTTATCTGACCATAATCACTCTGTCCTTACAACACCATTGTGACATGATGACTCTGTTTAATCCGTTGTTATTATGACATTTTTGTAATGTATCTGTTGCGTTCTCTGACTGTAGTTGCATGCTGTGGTCCCTCTCAGGGTAGTAACTCTGTCCCAGAGCTGCAGCAGCAGATGCTGTTGGAGGAGACGGAGAAAGGGGCGTGGCCAGTTCGGCCCCAGACCCCGTTGGTATTACAGGCCACAAGCTCGCACTCCAGCCTGGATAAGTCCATCAGCCCAGCTGAAGACCTGAAGAGGTGCTGGTTCCATCTGCAGTGCATCCACTACATCTACACAACATCTAAGCCACACCCACAATGTCTACCATGCATCTCATGACTGTGATGTATGGTAGTGTGTGAATTGGCGTCCCTTAGTTTCTAGGCTGTCTAGTCAGGTTAGTACAAGTTAACCTGTGGTAGTGCTTGAATGGTGTTGCGCTCAAACTCAGCGGTCCGACACTGTTGCTCGTTCAACCTGAATGGATACACTTCTCTTGTGCTGGAAGTCGCTCTGGATAAGTGCATCTCTAAATGAATGTAATGTAATGTAACATCTTGCAGATCTACTACATCTACACAATATCTAAACCACACCCATAACATCATGCAGATATACTAGATCTGTGTGATCTCCAAACCACCTCATCATGCAAATGCACCTACCACACGGTAGCAGCAGAATTTGTGCAACATCCATGCAGCATGTACGCCAGCACGCATGACATTTACATGTTACGCACACAGCACATACAACATCCCTACAACATTCACACAACATGTATGCAGCACCCATGATGTTCATACAAATCCACACATCTCTCCAGCACCCTCCACATTAGTATAAACTCCATATATCAGCTACATAGCATCCATAATATTTGCATAATGTTCAAACAGCATCTAAACAACATCCACTAAATACACTCAACATCACACCACACAGTACACCACAGCAACTCAACTCAACTGCATCTACTCTGCACAAACACATTACATCCGCAGTACATCCTGTTCAAGGTGATTTACGGTATGCGTTATGGATGGATTACACTGGAATGTGATGTGCATTTAGATTGTTACAGGACAGTGTTCCTCAGGAGAGGTTGAGGCAGGTGGACCCTGAAGCAGACCTGCCACCTCTGATTAAACCCCTGACCCAAAGTAGCACCACGAAGCTAGAGCTCCTCCAGCAGTCCCTGCAGGTAAGAACCAAAATGGGTTAGGGTTAGGTAAGAACACTCAGCTGTCGCTGCAGAAACCTGTGTCATTTTACAGGGAAACTCATATCTCTCTACAGCAGAAACAGTCTTTACAGGAACACTCACATATCTAACTCACTCACAGTCACACTCACTCACAGTCTCTCTGCAGGTAGGGATCCTTACCTGTCTCTTCAGATAAACATATCTATGCCGCTATAAAGGCAGAGACATACACTTGTCCCTCACCCCCTCCCACATCACAGAGGCTGAATGAGGAAGAGGATAAGGAGGTGGTGACAAAGAGGGCCCCGGTGGAGGAGCTGGAGCACCCCCAGGCGGACGTCGATAGCATCACGCTCTCACCAAAACACATCGCCCGCACAGCGGCCTCTCGTGTGTCCGACAGGGTTTTCACCGAGACCATAAAAATCCAGGCACAGCCACCTGTCTACAATGACCTTACTGGAGAGGTAACAACATACAGCAGCAGCAGCAACTTGCTGTTGACACTAGGACTGTCAAGCTGTTAAAACAATAGAAGGAAATT
The DNA here is from genome assembly GCA_019176425.1 of Megalops atlanticus. Classification (NCBI taxonomy): domain Eukaryota; kingdom Metazoa; phylum Chordata; class Actinopteri; order Elopiformes; family Megalopidae; genus Megalops; species Megalops atlanticus. The sequence goes on from CM032897.1 coordinate 17,979,136, forward strand.
CAGTCTCTCTACTACCTATAGGACTTTCTTGAGATTAGTTCATCTATAACAGCTCCCCTCTGTGATGTTATCTCCTGACTCCACCCACAGATAGAGCAGTCCTCGGTGCAGTGGATGGATCGGAACCTGTTTGTGGGGGCAGAAGTAACAGAGCTCTACAGGGAATTATCAAAAAGCCTTTCAACCCAGTACCTGAACTTTGACGAGGTGAGAAACATGTTAATGCCTACTGTGTGTGTGTGTGTGCGTGTGTGTGTTTGCATACACATGATGGGAACGCTCTTCTGGCTAAATCATGTGGGTGTGTATATTTTGACCTCTGACACTTTTTTGCTGTCTCCTGGAGGATCCGATCTTTGAACCAGCCCCAACAGATATCAGCTTCCAGAACTCGCTTTCATCCAAGGCTAAGAGCCCATGTTTTATCAACCCTGAGCTAAAGAGGCCAAACATCAGCAATGCAGCCCAGAGGTCAGTGCCAAACAGTATTAATTGAATGCAGCTCATTCAGACTGGGACCTCACTTGGATCAATAAACTTACATAAGCTTTGAACCAGTAAAGAGTAATGTTAGGTAAACTTCCCCACTGTCTTCTGATCATCTCCACTTGTCTCTACTTCCAGTCAATTAAAGCCAAGTATCGTGATATTTTAAACTTTTATTTTTTAAAAAATCACAATTTAAATAAAATACTCTTTATTATTTGCTTAACATTTACCCTCATCTAGAACAATTTACATAACTTAAATGTTATCCATTTATGCAGCTCAATATTGACTGAATCATTTTGCTTTGAGTATCTTCCTCAAGGGTACAACAGCACCTATCTGGGAATCAACCTTTGCCAGACCTTTTCCCTTCTACAATGCTGCTATCCTTGTGATCTTCTAGTAGTTTCATATAGTGGTCTAAATTCTTCACTGAAGAAATCTTTCTGTACCTCAGTCTGCAGTGAGTCTCAGCGTTGCTGATCTTTCTATTTGTGTGTATGTACACTTGTGCTGTCAGAAGGAGGGCTGAAATTCCCAAAGAGCGCGAGAGACCACAGGATGTGACATCACGAGAACACGCCGCCTGGCTGCAGTGGTGGAAGTCCCACCTGTCCCTGGGTGATTACCTGAAGTTCCTCTCAACCAAGGTGGGGCTCTGATGATTAATACAGTCCCTACTGCCTCACACAACTGTTTCAGCTTAGCCATGTCTTTAATGGCCCACTGCACTGACCTGGATGTTTGCCCAGGTTATCTAAACATTGACATAATCACTGCTCCCTCATGGCTCCAGGAGCCAACTCAGTTATTGCTTTTGATATCTATAAAACTGCAGTATGTGCATATCAGGGGTTGGATACACGCTGGGTTGTTCTATCATCCGCAGCAGAATGTCTGCTGGATGTTTGGCCGATCGCCGGGCTTGATTAAGTCTGTCTGGTGCACACAGGCTGCTCTGATTGTGTGGGTGTGAATCATTTCCGCAGGACCTGGATTACCTGTCAGTGGTGTTTCACCTTTACGACAGTGATGAGGAAGGCAATGAGAAGAGCGGGGATCATACCCGTCAGCAGGAGGAGGAGAGGCAGTGAGTGACATGATCTGCTCTGTATTCAAGTCCGAATGCCGTGCTGTGTGGCCTCAGACAAGGCCGCTCAAATGCTCTGTCAAAGAATACCAATGAAATGCTCTCCACAAGGCTCTTGTGCTTATAGAACATGCCATTTCACGGAGAAAAACTGAAGTACGCCGTCACATGGGGCAGCCGAAGCTACTGCTAAACACTGAGAAAAATCTATAAACCTGCATGTCTGTAAGCCTTCTTCAATGCAGCAGCCCATGATAATACTCTCCTCTGTCTGTAAAACTGGATTTTAATAAGCTCCCTCTGATATAAAGCCCCTTGAGGAGCGTCTAAGCAGAGCTAGGTATAGACAGAGTGATCAATAACAGCCCTGCAGACACTGTCCTTCATTAATTCCCTCCCCTGTGTCTCTTCTATGGAGGCGAAGGCAGAAGATTGATGCTCTGAGACATAAAAAGCAGGAGTTTGCAGCTGGGGTGTGGAACGTGAACTCCGTCCTGCTCGGGGGCTTGGGGAAGGACCCGGCGCCAGAGGGTAAACCCTGAGATCTACTGCACCCACACTAAATTCACTGGTTTCACCCCAAATACACACTTGTACTGAATTGACACACACTCAGTCTGAATTCACGCACGCAGGTTTCAGTGCATTCGCATTGAGTTCATTATAATCGCACTGTTCATATTCTGAATTCAGTGCAGTCACACTGAATTCACAATTATACTATATTACTAGCATCTCAGTTGACTTGCAGTGAATTCACATCCACACTGAAGTCACTATATCCATACATGTACACAATGAATTCACCTTCACTCTGATTTAACGTGCATGTTGAATTCACTTTTGCAAGTAATTCCCCACACTGATTTCACAGCTCTCTCTACATCAACCATGAATTCAAGACACTGACTACAATCTCACAGCCTTCTGATTATGACCGGAAGAACTCATTACACATCTCTCTCTGTGAATAAGCTTCTGCTCTTCTCACTAGAACTCAGAAACCCTTAGATCATAGTGTTTACTCACAAGCTTAGCTAGCCACTAGGGGTCCACTGTGTAAAGTATTAGCCTCAGGCTGTGTCTGTAGTGTTCTATTTTCTGTACTTGTTTATGAAGCTTTCTGTTCCTAAGGTCTATTTTGAGTTCCATGCTGTTATGCCAGTCAACAGTGTTGGGGTGCGGTGAATTTCCCAACACCCTCACTGTTTTGTGGGTTGATATGAATGAGTAGACTGTGCTGTCTGAGGGGTTTGCCCTCAATGCTGCGCTCTGCTGGGATCTGACATACAGTGATATGAGCACCTGCCAGAAGCCTTACATTGGCTGTTGTCTGCGCTTTCACAGATGTCAGCTCAGATGAGGACATGCCTCTCAGCTCCAAGCAGGTGAGCAGTCCACATAATCATCAGAGCACAGCTGCTGCTCATCAACTGCGTGTTCCATCTTCAGTTCAAGGCGACGCATGTGTATTTCAGTTACCAAGAAAGAGGCATGGTATACACACATCCAACATAGTTACAGCCACAGGGCAAAAAATTCTACCACCATGGTTTGTGGAACTGTGGAAGTGAAACATTTGTTTGGTTGCACAATAAGCCGCCACATTAGGGAGAAACTTCCGTCCAGGGGTAGGAGCTCTCTATTATTTCAGGGACCAATACATTCAAATTTTAGTTCTTACTGTTCTGTTTTAACTGTGTTGTGTGGGTATGTGTGTTTGCGTGTGTGATTTTGGGTTGGCACTCTGATTATAGGGTTTTTTCTGGGAAGCGAGTTTAGTGTGTTTCCATATGTGTGTGTGTGTGTGTGTATGTGTGATTGTGGATTGGCACTCTGTGTGATTGTGGGGCTCTTTGTGTGAGATTGATATTGGTCTGTTTCTTTATGCTGTGTGAGGTGAGATTGATATTGATCTGTTTCTTTATGGCTTGGTGTGGTGAAATTGACATTAGCCTGTTTCTTCATGGCCGTGTTTGGTGTTGGGTCTGCTTGTCTGGGCAGGAGCAGCATGGCGGGGCGGCGGGGGGTTCGGAGGGGGTCCAGCTGCAGACGCGGCTGGAGAACATCTGGAATGCCCTGCGCTTCCCGGATGGACTGAGGCAGGACATGGCCCTCAAATACAGCTCAGACACTCACAGGGACCGGCTTGAGGAGGTACTGAACCTTGTCACGGGGCTGTGACATCACTGCAGAGGGTAACATTACCACAGCTCACATGCAGTTGGTAGAGTGGTATCTCCCAGTTGAAAGAGATACCACACCTCACACTTCACACCATCACAATGCTGAATCATCACTCCACAATATAATGCTGTATTCAAGAGTATTCCATCTGAAGACTGTTTACAGATGTGCAGCTATTCCAGCAGGTAGCTCAGTGGGTGTATCACAGTGATGAAGGTATTTACTGGACTGGGTGCCATATTTGTAAGATAATTCAAATGCCACATATAGGGGATGTTAACATGTGACCTTAACATGAGAGACAGGTTATTAACTGAGTTTACAGCAAGGAGAGGTGATAACCACTGAGATTTAATGCAAAGAGAGAGTATTAGCAAATGGCTTTACAGTAGAGAGATGTTCATTATTTACAACAGATTTTATTAACATTGGGATTTATAGCTGAGACATGTTATTACCATTGGATTTTACAGCATAGAGATGTTATTACCTTTAGGTTTTACAGCAGAGAGATGTTATTAATGGTGTTTCACAAGTTATTAACTTGGGGTTTTACTGCTGAGAAGGTAATAGCATAGGTAATTTAAATCAGACAGATATAATGATCAGGGTCATATAGCATGTGATTTTCCCAGCAGAAAGGTTATAAACATGTTGTGTAGCAACACAGAAGTATCATTATCATGTGGCTTTACAGCACACTGAATTTATTATCAGGGGGGTTTCACATCAAAGAGAGCCTGTAAACATGTGGTTTAACAGTCAAAGGACGATATTACCATGGGCTTCACATTGCAGAGCTTATATACATGTGGGTTCAAAGCAGAGAATGAACAGTTATTGTGGCTTCACGGCAGAGAGAGACTATTGATATGAGGTTCTCCATCTGGGAGAATGAGAAACAGGACATTCCAGGAGAGGAGCTGTCTTGTTGAAATACTGTGAGTGGATAGTGTATTTCTAGCTGCAGTCAGAATGGATCTTTAACACAGGGGCCTGACGGGTTATGTAACCCACAAGCAGGCCAGCTCCCTGCAGTTCCTGATCTGTTCTAGCCCGCTGCGTTCGTTTAGCGCGGGGATGTTGACTGCAGTGTTTGCAGCGTTTCTCTAAGAGGTGCCACGCCTCGTTGTGCAGGCTCCTTTCACAACACGATTAATGTCATCTGAAGTCCGGCTCCGTGACGCGTGACGGTTCCCCCTTGGCTGCTGTGGCACGAGCTACACAAGGCTTGCGTGGTTTTGCTGCTTGTGTTCAGCACTGGCAAAAAAAAAAACTGATATCAAAATGAACACATATCTAAAGCCACTGTTGCTCTGTGTACTCTTAACTGGAAATGCATTTTGTGTAAATTTGCAAGCTCCCATTCCAATTCTAGCATCTTTGCCTCTCAGGCTGCTGTCCTAAGGTATCTGATGACAGGCATGATATGTTCTACCTCCAGGCAATTGTGGCTTGGGAGTGTGCTGCCCAACTGATCCAGCAGAGGGAGACATTGCTGCACCAACTAGAGGTGTTTGAGAAGGATGCCTCTGATCCCAACAGATTCTTCCAGCATGGTAAAACTGGCCCTTACTCCAGTCACACTACTTTCACATAACCTGACACAAAAGATGTATTACATATTGCCCAAATGCAGCAGGTCTATTACCCACAATCCTCTTCATATTGGACAGCTGCATTGTCAAGAATTGTCAGATACACATATTTATCATTGTGGACCTTCCACAGATAGTACTCACTACCAAATCTTTAAAGATAACAGGACGTCTTTCAAGCAGAGAGTGAAATGAAACACAGTGCATGATGGAGTGGCACAAATTCCTTCAGGCTACAGAGGCACATCAATGGCGAGGATGGACGAGTCCAGGCACAGGGAAAAAATCAACTCCCGGATATCAGTTCTGGAGAAGGAGCTGCAAAAGATCATAAAAGAGATTAAACACCGTTTCCATGACACTGTCACATACAGGGTAAGTAGACCTCACATCTGTGCTCGTCAGAGCACCATCTAATACACGCTAATTATATATATATATATATATATATATATATATATATATGTATATATGTGTATATATATATATATATATATTGGGTCACCCCCCAAAATTTGAACATCATGAACAGGGAAAAGAAAAAGGTGGGAGACTGGGTATAGGAGGGATGCCATGGAGAGCAGACACTGAAAGGAAGTGGTAAGAGGGATTTTTGTGCTAGTGGATGTGTCAGCGGGGGCTCAGGCAGGGACTCAGGCGCACACAGCGGAGAATGGCAACCGATGGTTTAATGCCGAAAGAGGGAAAATCCAGTAGACAGAGTCGAAAAACAGGCAATATCAAAAACTAGGTAGACACAGCAAAAGGTACAAAGACGAAATCCAAAAACGCGGTTGAGAAAAACAAGATCAAAACGGGCAGGCAGAATACAAGCAAGACTGAGAAAAACGCTGGTTACGAAACAGATAAACTGAGACGAACTGGCAAAGGGCTAAGAAACAGACGGGAATATAAAGGGAACACGCTAACAAGAAAACAAGACACAGGTGAGCAAGCGGGCAGGTGAAGCAGATGAGCAATTGGGCAGGGAAACAAGGGGCGGGGCAGGCAAGGGAGAGAAACGAACACAAAAGCACATGGCAGGGAAAAACAAACAACCAGCTACGTTGCCGCAGCACTGACAGGATGGGACCAGTTTGTTAATCGCATAGGGACTGTCTGAAAATTCCCCTCCTGTGGAACATTTACATTTACATTTATTTATTTGGCAGACGCTTTTATCCAAAGCGACGTTCAAAAGTGCAAATAGTGGGCAAACAACAGGCACAAGAGCAAGATGTGTACAGGTCATACAATGCAGATAGTGCTGAAGCTGAGCGCAAAGTCAATGTCGTGAGCCAACTAATCTGATCTAGGATTACATATCAAATACAATCACAGGGACAATAAATTACCGCTATACTACCTAGGTAAGAGAGCTACAAGTACAAGACAGAAGTCAGATTTACAAGGTCAAAGTTACAAGGTCAAAAATGGCAGAGGTATCAGTCCAGGTAGAGTCTGAAGAGGTGTGTCTTCAGCGCACGTCTGAAGGGTTGGAGTGAAGGAATAAGCAGATCAACATCAATAAGGAATAAGCAGACATGGACATGTTATGTAATTATGGTCCTCCCCTCCCTCCCTCTCTCTCTCTCTCTCTCTCTCTCTCTCTCTCTTTCCTTGGGCAGTAAAATATCAGACTTTGTACCCTACATTATGTGATGGGTCAGCAGATGCCTTTGCCTGTGATTCACAGTGCCTGCAGTGTTCCACATTACACACTCTGTTACACTCTGTAACCTCCATGTCCAGCTGTGTGTTGTGTTGGAGCGGCTGAAATAAAGTGCCCTACTCTTGTGGGCAACCAATGTGTCCCACATATAATCCTCGCATATGACCCTCTTACTGCTATATCACACTGCTGCCTCTGCCTCTGTCTCTCTCAGGCAGTAGTAATGCTATACAGCAGTATTTTATTGTTGTCTGGGGGGTTTTAGGGGAGTAAGGCAAGGTCTTTAACTGCTGTTTGTGTCATACAGGCTGTAATGCAAGGTCTTTAACTGCTGTTTGAGGCAGTAGGGCAGCAGGCCTTGTAATCCAAAGTCTGTCAGTTAGAGTACCAGCTGGGGCACTGCTGACAAACCCTTAAGCAAGGAACCAGAACTGCTTTATATCCAGCTGTACAAGTATATACTGTAGTATGTAATAATGTGAGCCGCATAGGTTACTCTAGGTAAGTGAGTCTGCTCATAAAAAATGTAATGTCATGTAAAGGAGGGTCTTTCGCTGTTGGCTGGGAACAGCATGGAAAGCTCTCTGAGGGCAGCCTCTCACTGTTGAGTGGTGTGTAAGGGCAGTAACAGGGCAGCAAAGCCAGGTCTCTCACTGTAGTTCGTGGGCTGTTGCAGGGCAGGCCTTATGCGGAGAAGATGCGCCGGGACCGCATCGAGATGCTGTACTGGCTGCAGCAGGAACGTCGTGTGGAGGCCTTGGAGAGGGTGCTGGGCAGCTCGGGGACTGTGCCCGCCAGACTGCCCCCACTGGAGCCAAACCAGCAGACTCGAGCGCTCACCCCGCACCCTCCACGGAACCCCCACCCACCCGGTTCTGCAGTGAGAGGAAACTCCCGGCGGGATCCTAACCCACACAGCCGTATTATGCACTAACACCATTTCCAACGCTGTAAACAAATAAATAAAATATTTTGAAATAATTTTGCATTCAGTGTGAAGAGAAATATTCATGGTGGTGGAAGCTTTCACCGCTCAAAGGATGGTAGGATGGGATGGAATCATAAAACCTACACAATGCTCTCAGGCCATCATTTTATAGACCTCAGACTGACAAGTGTAGCGGTACCAGGAGGACCATACTACAAAAAACATACCCCAGGCAGAAGTTGCACATTCGAGCCGATCACAGACCAATTTTCCTGATTGGCTTATAATGGGCAAGGTAACCACTGTGGTTGGGGAAGCTGCTCCTAGATCGGCAGCTAGCCAGCAAACGTCAGTAATGTAGCCTACAATAAACATATAGCTGTGAATATTGTGAAGAAAATGTTAATGATAATTAATATTATTTTAACAATCAGTGAAGAAGACATGTCGCATATATTTCACATTCACGTAATAATACGTTTATTAACTCAGGCAATGCTGAGAAGCACATTCCAAGGTCCGTCACTCCCCGCTGGCAACCGAGGAGAGATCTGCCTGGTTACAGCAGCGCGAGATACGAATATGTCTACCACGTGACATCAGACTGTGACGCCATTGGCTGAACGATGGAACAAGGAACTTGTTTTTTTGGAAGTCAGGAAGCGCACGTTTAAAAAATAGGTGGCTACCAGTTTCACGAAACCCAACCCATAAACGGGGAAACCAGCTGCCTAGGGCTTGCAAAAGAAATTGTACAAACACAACTGGTTCCCGTGTCGAAAAGGTCGAACTCCGTAAGTTATTCCTCTACGCAGATTTTCTTTGGCATTTGTTGTCTGCTGTATTTTTACACGTAGCAAAAATGAATAGCTGCAATAAAACAGATAAGGTTTACTTAGCTATACAACTTCTTCGACTCATTTGTCACTTGCAAGTTAAATTTAGCACACTCTTTATCTGATCTAAACGGCAAAATATGCAAACTAGTTAGCGAGATAGATAGCTGTACAGTCCGTAAGCTAATTTCATTGAAACCCACGCAAACACATTGACATTCATTGTTGTCATTTAGTATAGCCAGGTAACTAATGTTAGTAGCTAGTAGCTCTTTAGGCGTCTACTATCTGATGGAATGGGAAAATGATAAGAATAATGTCAACAGGCCTGTCTGTAGATGTGTGCTGAAGTTGGGCAAAGTTACCAAATTGGGCAAAGTTACAGTCAAGTGTCAAACCAGACCTTCCTTATACTGACCGTCGCTTAAAGCGAAAGTGCCTAGTTAAAAAAAATTCTGAAGCTAGGCAAACCATACGCTGACTGGATCATAACAAACATTGAGCCATTTAACTAACTAACAACATTAATTCGTTTAAAAGAAGCCTTTTATCTTACAAGGGAAACGTTAAGGAATTGGTGAAATTAGTCTATGCTTGCTATGCTTCTATGCCTCCGGAGTTTTACCTGTTTCCACGCCTCCTTTTTATCTCCTGTATCTGATTCATACTTTGAGAGAGATACTAACGGCGTTGCCAGGTTGACTTTAAGATGAAGTCAGCGTGACGTCATCCGCCACTAAAGGAAGGAAAAAGGCTTGACATTACTGTACACCACCAATAAAAGCCAAAATCTCGAGTTAAAACTCGTTTTGGAACAACAAAACAAAAGCAAAAGCTTTTTACAACAAAGAATTTACTAAGATAACAAGTATGACCCATCAAGTTACCCATCATTAACTCCATCACGGAATTTCTAACTAAAAGGGGGTGTTAGGTTGAAAAAATTTGAAAAGGACAAAACAGTAAAAATGCCAGCTTGTGTTTCAACCTCACAAATCCTTGCGAAATCAGTGGCATAGTGATAATGGCCAAACGTGACAATCTTGGTATGCGCTTGCACAGACACCTATATTGTATTACATTATTGTCATTTAGGGGACACTGTTATCAGAGCGACTTGCATAGGTTACAATTTTATCAATTTATACAGCTGGATATTTACTGAGGTATGTGTGGGTTAAGTACCTTGCATAAGGATACAACAGCGGTGCCCTAGCGAGGAACCAACAAGCCCTGAGCCCTGCTCCTTACCACTGTGCCACGCTGCTCTGTTACGTCTGTTTTCATGATTTCTCATCATGTAATACTAGGCCTGGTGCTATGGAGGTGCTTAGGGGGGCATTGCACCCCCAGACAGACCTCAGTGCACCCCCATTTGTCTCCTTATATCCCAATGTGTACATAGCATTTATGACTTTTTGTGTCCCCCGGTGGATTGCAATTGCACCCCTCTGTATTTTCTCTTGTCGCCGGGCCTGATCCATGCATGCATTGTACAAAGGAGGTTTATAGATTTCTTAAGCACTTTGATTGTACAAATGTTGTCAAACTTTCACTTCCTCCTTTGCGCTTCCTGTTCTGTTTCAGTGCAGTAGGAAGCCTGACCCGGCCGTTACCCGTGGAGAGAGCTGCATGTGCCGCTCCGCCCCCTGCACGGCGCGATGGAGGAACAGGCGCGGAGCTGTCTGCTGCGCTTACGGCCCACCCTGGAGCAGGACATCAAGGCCGCCTACCTCATGGATCACATGGTCAGCGACGGCGCGCTGACCGCTGAGGAGGAGGAGAAAGTCAGGAGCAAGGTAGCGGGTCTCTGTGGGCTGTGGCCCAGTCAGGAGCAGAATAGAGCACCTGAAGTTGAAAGGGGGCTGGTCGATGACACACTGCAGTATCTGGAGAGATGGGTACTGGTCTGGGGTATAGTACAGTATCTCAGTGGATGGGGTTTAAGCAATAACACATTACAGTATCTGAAGAGATGGGGTTAGTCTATAACATACTACAGTGTCTGAGGAGATGTGGGTTAGTCAATAACATGCTACGGTGTCAGAGGAGATGTGAGTTAGCGAGGAGCAGGGCAGTTGTCTGAGGGGAAAAAGCAATCATTGTTATTGATCCCTACACTCCAGCAACAGCCTCTTGCGCTGAATATTTAATAACCTGCTGACCTTCTGAGCTAATGAATGATCATTGTTATTGCAAACACAATTACATTGTCTTACGTGCGTGTTCACTCACACCTCAGGACTAGCGTCCCCATCATTGGCATTGAGGAACGCATAAACGTGAAGGTCATTAACTGCCGCACCATTCGGGCGTTCGATTACAGCACAGATCAATTACCGTAAAGTATCTCGGTCACTGAAGGTGCCGCGGTGCGCCTGTGTTTGATGCTGTGTTAACCCCCGGGTCTCTCTCTTTACACCCAGTCCACCAGGAGGGAGCAGGCCGCCGCCCTGTTGGAGCTGATCCTTAGGAAGGACAACCGGGCCTACATTTCCTTCTACAACGCCCTGATCCGGGAGAGCTACGGGGACCTGGCGTCCCTGCTGCACAGTGACCTGCCTCTCACATCCCCCGAGGGGGAAAAGAGCTTCTCAGACGGAGGGACTCCCTTTGGTAGGGACCGACGTTGTTTCACGTGAAAGGGATTTATGTGGTGCTTGGCGCATATAATGGAAAAAATACCTTAAACCGCTTGTTCCATTTTAAGTTCTGAAAAGGTAGGAAGAACTGGACAATTGGTTCTTTAGATTAGTACCACTGTGGTGTATTGGGTAGCATTTTTAACTTTGGACTCTCAGTTGAGGAGCTGAGCTTCCCACTTAAAGAGTGCAAACACAACATGCTGCTTCAGAACAGGGGAAAACTGTAACTAAGTGAATGTATTTTATTTAACAATTGATTGTGTCAGTTATAAATTTATAAAAGAAGTAGGCTTGTCAGCATGTCATCACTAAGTTTATATATGTGGATTTCTGTAAACAGCAACTGACTAATGAAAAAAAAATCCCAGTAGTTACAAACTGAAAAATAATCATAACAACCACTGTGAAATTATGCCTAACACATGATGTTCCATTGGTTATTGTATTGATGTCTAGCCAAACAGATAAAAATTGCTTGCAGTTACTGCACATTATAATTCCATAAAGTATATGCTATTTCTTGTCAAAGGCAGTATTATGGCAGTTTAGTGAAGAATGAGTCCCTGCATCTGTGTATCTGTGTCCCAGTACACCCTGTACACAGATATCTCTGTGTCTGTGTCCTAGTTAACACTGTGCTTAGTGATGACAGCGTGCCTGTGTTCTGATCAAAGCTGTGCTCAGTGAGCTCTGTGTGTCTGTTGCCTAGTCAGATGCCAAAATGCTAATAATGTAGTCAAGGCTGTGCTCAGTCATCTCTGTTTGTGTGTCCCGGTCAACACTGTGTTTAGTGATCTCCTCTTGACTGTGTCCTAGTCAATGCTTGGCTAAGTGATCGCAGTGCGTCTGTGTTCCAGTCAACGCTGGACTCAGTGACCTGTTTGACCATGTCACAACAAATACTGTGCTCAGTAATCTCTGTGTCTGGGTCTTCGTTGGTGCTTGGCTCAGTGATCTCTGTGTACCTGTGTCCCAATCAGCTCTGTGCTCAGTAATCTCCGCGTGTGTGTCTCCCAGTCAACGCCGTGCTCAGTGAAGGCGGGGTCCCCCAGAGGCCCGTGGTGTTTGTCAGCCGGCCCGCCCAGGTGAACCGGATCCGGGAGAAGCTGTACAAGCTGCAGAAGACCGCAGGCTGGGTGACGGTGTACGGCATGGCGGGCTCGGGAAAGTCCGTGCTGGCAGCCGAGGCAGTGAGGGACGACCACCTGCTCAAAGGTGCGCAACCCCGTGGTCTCCCAACCCAGTCTCTCTCTGTGAGACTGCAGAGACTGAACTCTCACACATAACTCTACACAGATAGTGAGGCTGATTGAGCTGTTAGCTGGGTGCTTGTCTGGGTTCTACAACACTTGACATGCATTTCCTGAAAGCTGGAAGAGTAATTGTGCTAATTGTGCTAAGTGCAGCAGGAAAGCGCATGTGCGGTACATCTCTCCAAGCGATTTTTGTCCTCCTGTGCCATTTTAACAAAGTGCAGTAACAGTACTACTGCTCTTTTTCAGACTGCTTCCCAGGAGGGGTGCACTGGCTGTCCGTGGGACAGGTGGACAAGCCGGGCCTGCTGGTGAAAATGCAGTCCCTGTGCTTCCGCCTGGAGCAGAGCGAGGACGGTGAGACGAGCAGGAGGCCTCCCGGCTCCGTCGAGGAGGCCAAGGAGCGGCTGCGCTTTCTCATGCTGCGCAGGTACCCCAGGTGTGTAGCGTCCGCCCCTCTTCACTCTGCTGATGCACCTGCACAGAGGCATTCGTCGTACACTGCGGAGCTGCGCAGACACTCCAGGCCAACAACTCATGAAATATGTTAATCTCAAGAGACTTGTAGGACAAAGACCACCAGTGGCCCAAGGTCAGGCAATGTATTGAGGTGACATCAGTTTTTGTATCTTACCCTGCTGTCGCTTGTGTATCTGACTCCCTGTTGATGAATGCTGGGGCTGTTTGTTTGTCTTAGCCCATAGCACTGGCCCTGTTCAGACTTGAGATGAATGCAGCGGCCGATTGTATCTGCTCCCGATCTGACTCCCTTCTTCTCTGGTTTGATCTGCAGGTCCCTCCTGATTCTGGATGATATCTGGGACAGCGCGGTGCTGAGGGCCTTCGACATCCAGTGCCGCATTCTCCTGACCACGCGAGACCGGAGCCTGGCGGACTCCGTCAGCGGTACGCCCATCTTTCGCGTCTCCGGTTCTCTCCGAGTCTCGGGGAGTTTAAACGTGGCTCCGATCCTCGAGCTGCCAGTTCACAGGCTGCACACTGAGGTTGGGTGGCCCCATATCCATGCATTTGGTTGCATTTGTCTCCTCAGCAGATGCCCCTTATCCAGGGCTGTTTGTTAGTGTGCATGTGTGCTGCTCTTCCTCGCAGGGCAGAAGTTCGAGGCGCACGTGGAGAGCGGATTGGAGGAGGACAAGGCGCTGGAGGTCCTCGCTGTCTTCGCCAGCAAGAAGCCGCAGAAGCTTCCGGAGCAGGCGCGCAGCATTGTCAAGGAGTGCAAAGGTAAGGCCTTTCACACCTGTAGTGCTACACCTTAGCAGCCAGGGGCTCCTTACCTTTGAAGACTTGGTGGAAAAAAAACCACAACCTTTTGTCTTTCAGAGCTGGTGTGTAAGATTAGGAACTAGATTCTTTCTCCCTGAGGCCTGTGTATGAAAAAGCTGACTGGTAGCTTTTAAGTGGCGCTGAGCAACATTGAGCCTTCTGGGTTGGGCTGTGTATTTTTGAAGCACACTGGCGCTGTGACGAACCCTGGAGACAGCCAATATCGTGGTGACTAACCCCCCTTCAGACTGCCCCCTGGTAGTGACTAACCTCCATTTCCCTGTCAGACTGCCCCCTGGTGGTGACTAACCCCCGCTCCCTCCCCCTCCCCCGCTCCCTCCCCCTCCCTCCTCAGGCTCCCCCCTGGTGGTGTCTCTGATCGGGGCGCTGCTGCGGGACTTCCCGGACCGCTGGGACTACTACCTGCGGCAGCTGCGCAACAAGCAGTTCAAGCGCATCCGCAAGTCATCCTCCTACGACTACGAGGCCCTGGACCAGGCCATGGACGCCAGCATCCAGGACCTGCAGGACCAACAGAGGGAGCTCTACAAGGACCTGACCGTGCTGGAGAAGGACGTCAAAGTGCCCCCTCAGGTGAGACACACCCTTTTGATATCAGTACAAAGCTATGTCTGCAAAATATAGAAGCACTGTCAAGGCATTACTCAAACTCCGGATTAAAACTTAACTGCTGAGTGAAGGTGAAGTGCAGCCTAACATTATTTGAGGCATTTGGAGCCTCATGTCTGTCCTTCGCCATGCTCCTGATCTGCTGCCTCTGCATGCACTCTGAAGGTCCTCTCTGTCCTCTGGGACCTGGAGCTCGAGGAGGTGGAGGACGTCCTGCAGGAGTTTGTGAACAAGTCCCTCCTGTTCCGTGACTGCAACCGCAGACCCTACCTGTACTACCTGCACGACTTGCAGCTGGACTTCCTGGCCGAGCAGAACCGCTCCCGGCTAGAGGTGGGTGTGATAAAACACCGCTTACATACAGCAAAACGTCTCCCTGTTACAGGTGGGTTTGATAAAACATGGTCATCGCACAGAACCACTCACGGATTGGTAAAACAGTCATTGGAGCAAAACTAGTAACGCATACAGGTCGACACCTTGTTTTTACCCTACTCCGCTTGGAAGATGCATTTGTCTCTCTAGTGTTGAGGATAGTCTCTGCAAGTGCCTCTGGGCTGTAGCATGTCATAATGGAGCAGAAAAAGGCATTGAAGCCATCGGACAGATCTGTGC
This sequence comes from Megalops atlanticus, assembly GCA_019176425.1. Classification (NCBI taxonomy): domain Eukaryota; kingdom Metazoa; phylum Chordata; class Actinopteri; order Elopiformes; family Megalopidae; genus Megalops; species Megalops atlanticus. The sequence goes on from CM032897.1 coordinate 17,994,363, forward strand.
CACCCTCCAGATGCTGTAGAAACAGGACTCTGTCGGGACAGTTGCAGCTAATGGTGCTGCAGGGCTTTTGACTGTGATCGGGACATTGTTTCCATTCCTGTGTTGTGTGTGTGTGTTTGTGTCCCAGGAGCTCCACACCAAGGTGGTGCGTCAGTACCAGAGACACTACCCACAGGAACCGCCCACCTTGAGGGAAGAGAGCCTCTACTGGATGAGATACCTGCCCTACCACATGAGCAAGGCCAACCTCACACAGGTAAAAAACCCTATACCTGCCCTATTATACAAGCCAGGCTAACCTGACCTAGAGTGGTGCTGTTCTGTTTATCTCACACTTGTATCCTCCCTCTCTTGCTCATTCACTCACTTCCTCACCTACTCCCCCCCTTCCCTTTCTCTCTGTCAGTTCAGGTAAATTCATTGCTGCTTTATTGGCAGGGCAAACAAAAGCAGTGCTGCCAAAGCAATAATGTGAACAGTATTAAATCAAAAGTGCATCAAACTATAACATTCTCTCTCTCTTTCCCTACTTCTCCATCTCCTGCAGGAGCTGTGTGCCCTCATGTTCTCGCTGGATTGGGTCAGAACCAAGGCTGAAATCATGGGACCCGCCCACCTCATCAACGACTACGTGGAGTACGGCCCCATACTAGATAAAGAGGTCAGCGCAGCAGTGTTTCCTTAATCGTGCGGATTTGATAGGTGGAGAGGTCAGCGGGGGGACCTCAGCCCCTCTCTCAGTGACAATAAATTAGGGGGCGCAGTGGGTTGGTCAGAGCAGAATGGGAGCAAAGTGGTTGCTGCGGTGCTGTTCATGGCAGCGGTTCAGAAATATGCAGCGGTCATTATGGAGCAGTCGTATATCACAAAAGTAAAGGTGGAATGGTCGGTCACCATGGTAATGGTGGAATGGTCCATCGCAGGCGTAATGACAGAATGGTCCATTGCAGCGGTAATGACCGTGTGGTCCGTAGTGGCAGTAAAGAAGCAGTGCTCCATGGCTGTGTGGCGGCTCTGTTTTTTCTCCGAGGTGGGGAAATGAGGAACGCCTCTCCCTGTCTCTGCAGAACAGCACGGTGCGGGGCCAGTTCCAGGAGTTCCTGTCTCTGAACGGACACCAGCTGGAGCAGAGGCCGCTCCCAGACCTGGTGCAGCTCGGCCTCTCCCAGCCCAGCTCCTCGGAGGTGTACCGCCAGGCTCTGCAGCAGGCGCAGGAGCGGGTCCGCAGGGGGGCGCTCTACCTCGACTGGGTGTAAGAGCGGCGAGAGCTTTACTAACATACTACTCACACTCTACTCACATACTACTCGCACTCTACTCACACTCTACTCATATGCTATTCACACTCTACTCACACTCTACTTGCACTCTACTCGCACTCTACTCACATACTACTTGTACTTCACTCCAACTCAATTTATTATCATCTTTCTACGTATCGTAAAACAGATTTCAGTGTTTGGAAAAAAAGGCAACACTGTTAGAAAAGAGTAAGGTCCTGATTGGATGCACTGACCACACACTAGGTTTGTGCTGCCTTAGATACTCTAATTTAATTTACTGCAGGACACAATGGTTTACAGTTTTGAATTGGGGTATGCAGACCAGAAGCAAGCTTGTTTTTTCCAAAGGCATCTTCCATAGTTAGAAGCATACGTGCAACTGCTCAGAGGCCACATCACAGCAGAAGTCCTGTTTGAGTAGAAAAGGGATTTCCTGGTGTGAAGCGCTTTTTTTTTTTTTTTTGCACATGTGCCAATTAGGTCTGCAGAATTGCTGTATTTGGTAACTCCCAGTTTAGTCGCTATTACGTGTTACATCTGCGCATCTGTTGGGGTCTGATTAGCACCCAGCGGAGCCGAAGGCAGGAATACCATGGGAGCGTTTAGTGGAGGGTCTGCGGCTGCTAATGGCTCGGCGTGACTTGATAGCAGTGAACAGCCCTCTTTGACAGAGGAGACCCATGTTGAGCGGTGCACTCTATTTCTGGAGTGCGTTAATGAGTTGGAGTCAGTTTATGAGGACAGGCCCTGCCTGCTGGCGCGCTCATGGATCATCTGTTTGGGCCAGGAATAAGAGCAGCCTGGAGAGCTTGTCTCGTCTGGTGGTGCAGCCTCATCAGGGGTCCATCTACTACGCCTGCTTCTCCCGGGACGGGAACAAGATCGCCTCCTGTGGGGCGAGCAGCTCACTGCAGGTGAGAGCTACAGACTCGGGGGAGGGTGGAATGTCTCTAACCACATGGAAACTGTGACCGGACTCTCATTGGTTCTTTTCACACAGACAGACTACGAGTGGACTCTGATTGGTTCATTGCTGATACATTAATAGCACATGTCAGTGTGACATCACAATAGCCTCTCAGATTCTTCAATCTGCATCCTCACTTTCCTGCTCCCCCATGAAATGAGTGCTGCAGAGAGATTGTGTACAGTTTCATAAGTACCCACTAGGTGTCACTCTTCTGAAGGGTAGGGAAGACCTCACACAGTAAATGTTTTTCCTTTTTGCTGATGGGAGTTACTGCAGGATTAGTCTGGGTGAATTCACTTGCTGCAACCTATGTGAGCATGAATGTGAGTGTCTACTTCCTGGTTAGTGTGCGTACCATGTGTGGTATCTGTCCCTGCAGGTGTTCAAAACCACTTCAGGGGAGAAGATTCTCGAGGTCCAGGCCCACGATGATGAGGTGCTTTGCTGCGCCTTCTCTCCTGACGACAAGCTCCTGGCTACCTGCTCCAGTGACAGGAAAGTCAAGGTACGGTCTGTCAGAGCATCAGAGCAGGGAACACGGTTCAGCCTGGCCAGAGTGGAGCGACTGGCTGGCTCCCCTAGAACTGAGTGAATCCGTGTGTGTTCACCTCGTTACCGGCTGAAAGCACTCTTCACTGTAGCAACCATGTGATCCAGTGTCTCTTGCCAAGCGAGCTTGTGTGTGTGTGTGTGTGTGTGCGCCTCTCTGTCACTGTGTATGTGTACATATGTGTCTGTGTCTGTGTGTTCATGTTTCAATGTCTCTGTACCTGTCTCTGTGTGTATGTGTTCGCTCAGGTTACGCTGATCCTCAGTTGCCTCTGTGCGCTTGTGTCTGTGTCTCTGTATGTGTGTCTGTGTGTGTTTGTCTCTCCGAGTCTCTGTATGTGTCTCTGTGTGTATGTGTTTGCTGAGGTTATGCTGATCCTTGTTCACCTTCACGCGCTTCCCCCTCCAGATCTGGAACGCGGAGCGAGGCAACATGATCCGGATGTTTGAGGAGGAGCACGAGGAGCAGGTCAACCACTGCCAGTTCACCAACACCCGGCGCCGGATCCTCCTGGCAACCTGCTCCAACGACACCTTCACCAACACCAAGGTGAGACGCCCCGCCCCGTCCTCCCCAGCAACCGCCCCGCCCCGCCACGCCACGCCCGTCCGCTCACCGTGTGTCCCTCTGTCCTTCCCCAGCTGTGGAACCTCAACAAGCCCTCGTCTCAGAACACCATGTTTGGACACACCGAGCGCGTCAATCACTGCTGCTTCTCGCCTGATGATACCTACCTGTCCACCTCCTCCAGTGACGGGACACTAAGGGTATGGACTCTTCTTCTGTCCATTTGTGTCACAGCTGTAGGAATAACTCCCCCCCTCTCTGTGTCTGTGTCCCAGCTGTGGGCGTAACTACCACCCCTTCTGTGTCTATTTGCTAGCTCTTTGAATAACTCCACCCCTCTCTGTGTCCCCATCTGGGAATAACTCCACCCCTCTCTGTCTGTTTCCTAGCTCTGGGAAGTCTCTTCTGCGAATGAGTGGAAGTCTATCGACGTCAAGAGTTTCTTCCCCGACCAGAACGAAGAAACAGATGTGATGGTCAAGTGTAGCACCTGGTCTGCAGATGGGACATGCATCATCTGTGCAGCGAAGAACGTAGTCTTTGTAAGTGTGTGTGTGTGTGTGTGTGTGTGTGTGTGTGTAATTGATCACTGTCGAGCCAGCCAGGAATCCCCATGCACTCCAGTTTTCTCTCTATTCTTAGGTTAGGTGATGCTCACGTATAGAAATGAGTGGTTATCTTTGGATTCTGGTGTGAACACCAATGTGTGAAGTCTCATCCTGTTCATGTTTATTGTGTTTACCAAACAAGCTTTCGTCTCGAATATTCCCCATCACACAGAATTAAATTCAAGCAACTCACTGTAGAGGCACATCCACAGTGGTTCCCTAATCCTAAAAAATAGCTTTTTTCTTTTGGCATAATGCCATTCCCTTGTTTATATTTCTGATGGCAGGCAGAGATTAGGTCAGTCCTCCATATAGTGTAGAGATCGGTGGATCTGCATGGGCCCCTGCTGTCAACTGTGTATGTGAACAACAAAGGAGGCTCTTAAGGAGATTATACATTTGTATAATTATACAGAATTATACAGCCATACAGTTACAAACAGTAAAGGAGGGGTACCTGCTGCTAGTGCATGCAGCAGCCGCATAACTCGTCTGCATAGAACCATACTGCAGTTATTGCTATTCCATTTGAATTCGGTCCTTTAGCAAACACACCCTCACATTTCTGATTCGCATGCATATCCACACTGCACAAATGCACTGAAGGCTCTTTCAGCGTCCGTGCTTATCAGGTGACCATTAGCTTTCCAGCCATTGTGTAAAATTGAATTCTGGCCTTTGGAGGAATGCAAGTGTTTTCTTTTAGATGAGATCTGTGGCCAGGTGTCGTACAGTCCTGACCAATTGCTCCTGGTTGTGATTGATATTGTCCTTATCTCACTCAGCCCTCTCGCACTATTCTCTTTTCTCTCTCGCTCTCTCACCTGCTCTCTCTCTCTCTTTCTCTCTCTCTCTTTCTTTCTCTCCCTCTCTCTCCCTGCTCTTGTTGCTCTCTCCCTCTCAAATTCAAACTCAAACCGAATTTTAGCTTTATTATGCTAATACAGGTGTACAACACAAGCCAGATGTACATACTAAACTATTAAACTTACATACACACACATACATATACACATGCATATCTACGTACATGCATACATGTATAAAAGGCATTCACAGGTTAGAGGATGGCTCCTGCTTACTGTCCCTCATGCTGTGGCACCCAGACACATACCTTGCCAAAAGTGTCATGCTTTCCTCACCCAGAAGAATTTTTAAATTTCTCTTCATTACCCCATTTCTTAAATGTGGGGAGGGATAATCTCCCTCTCTCTCCCAGCCCCCTCCCCCGTTCCTCCTGTGAGGTTCTTGAGGACAGAGTGGGAGGTGTGGAACATATGGCAGATGAGGAAGGGCTCTCGCTCTCTCTCTTCAGTGCAGTTTTTGTTAAAGGGGAACTCCACTGAAAACCTCTCCTGTTAGAGCCTGTACAGCGTCACACATACACCCATACCGGTTATCTAAATTGGCTGAGAATGTGCAGTTAGGCAATCCAGTATGTGTATGGCAAAGATTGGTTATCTAAACGGGCTTGTCTCTTCATAGCAGACATGTATTGACAACGTACGACAGCTCAAGCGATGACAAATGGAAAGAGTGCGGTTGTCTTCAGTGAGAAAAGTTGTTGTTTTAAGTTTCCTGAAACTTGTTTCCTGTTTCTGTTAGAAGAGGAAAGTCAAAGAAGATGCATTGAGCAGGCTTATATGAAAATGAAATATGTTGTAATACACTGAGAAGTATATTAAGCCCATGAATATATTGCAGACACATTTAAAATGTGTTACTGCAGTATAATTCTGCTTTGTATTATGCCAAAATGGCAGTAATTTACATATTGTTAATTATATTTTTTGTGTGGGGAGAGGTCAGGTCAGAAGTACATAGGGACCCAGGGGCCAAAATTTTGCTAAAAATTTCCCTAAATGACAATGATAATGAAAAACGTCTCTGGTAATATTGAAAGGTCAAAGTACATGCATGTTTTTCATTCGCCAAACACAAACTACAGTACTCTCTCCCAGAGTAGCTAGCTAGCTTGTTAGCTAATCGTACTTATGCAGTGCCTGCATGTGCCACCATCAGTGCTTAACTGTCAGCCTCTCTCTGTCAGCACCAAATGCCAAAAAAGTGATTTTGAATGTTAGTGATAATCTCACATTTCCTTCACAGCACTTTTGAGTAGTGTCAGTGCATGCATACCGCTAGCTAATATTAGTAACAGGCAAAAACAGAGAACACAACAGCATTTAGCAGGCTTTTATTCATGCAGGCATGTCTGAATCCCACAAGCGGTGTCTGTCAGTAAGTAGCTGTGTATAATTTAGTGCTCATTGTGTCTCGATTAATGCTGACCCAAATTTTTCCCCATATATTTTCAGCATGGTCGTAAGAGCCCTTATTTACAGTGACTAGAAGCTTGTATGCCGTCTATTTAGACTGTAGGTCCTCAGCGCAGGACAGTTGCAGATGGGCCAACAGGGACTCCTCTCCTTGCTTTGCCCTCTTGTTTGGCTCCCGTCCCGCGCCGGTGGGCTGAAGAAGGGGCGGGGTGGAGTTTGATGGGGGTTTGCGCTTCTCGCTGCAGGTGTTCGACGTGGCCACGGCGGATGTGCTGTCGGAGATCCGGACGAGCCACCTCAGCACGGTGCAGTTCTGCGACTCGTGCCCTGGCAGCCAGCTGGTGGCTCTCGGGCTCTCGCACTACGCCGTGGAGGTACGTTTAAACCGTCGGCTCTTCTTATACGTCCCGCAGGTAAAGTCAGGAGATGACAGCCAATAAGAAAGGCCGGTATGAGTCACACGCAGCCTACAGGAAGCAGGGTCGTGAGTCACGCGCAGCAGCGAGCCAAACCCCGTGGCGGTGTGCACATGGTCGACTTGTTAGCTCGTTGTTGGCTCACTGTTGACCCGTTGGCTCACGGTCAGCTCACGGTTGACCTGTCGGCTCACTGATAACTCACAGCTGACCTGTTGATTCACGCTTGACTCACGGTTGTCACACGGTTGACCTGTTCTCCTGCGTGTCGTTATCCCAGCTGTGGGACTTCGGCTCCAACAAGAAGGTGGCAGACTGCAGGGGTCACCTGAGCTGGGTCCACTGCGTGCGGTTCTCTCCCGACGGGTCGCTCCTCCTCTCCTCCTCTGATGACCAGACCTTCAGGGTGAGCACCGTGACTGTCCTCCCCCCTCCTGTCCTCCGCTCCCTCCATCTTCCTCCGCTCCCCCTCCCTCCACCCGTCTGGACTCTTCCTCTTCCCACAGGGTAAAATGGGGAAACCCCTTCCCTGTGGAATCGCACACAGTCTTGCAGGAAGATGAATTATTCACTCTCACTACAATCTCCCTGAGTCTCCCTCCTCCCCCTCTCCTTCTCTCTCTCTTTCTCTACAGCCCACTAGCCACTGATACAGTATTCTATATCTGTGTCCCCTGCACCTGTTGGGAGGGGGGGGCGTGTGGTGTGTGGTGTAGGATTCCCTCTATCAGAGGAGCAGGTGCTTGGGGTGTTAAGTGGCGGTTTTAGAGGGCCAGCCCAGCAGTCACACCACTTCCTGTTTCCTGTCCCATTCAGCTCTGGGAGACCAAGGAAGTCCACACCTCCTCTGCGGTCTCGCTGAAGAGGGACTACGATGTGCTCTTCGGGCATGATGACATCACTGTGGTCGCCGCCGACAGCAGAAACCGAGTACAGGTAAGGGTTTACGTGGTTAGCTTTGTGCATGCTGAGCAAGGATGTAGATATATTATAGATGGAAAGCCAAGCGTGCAGATGCGTTACAAAGGGAAGGACAGGTATGTAGATGTGTTACAGACAGAAGGACAGGTGTGTAGATGTGTTACAGGCAGAACAGGTGTGTGGATGTGTTACAGGCAGAAGGACAGGTGTGTAGATGTGTTACAGGCAGAACAGGTGTGTGGATGTGTTACAGGCAGAAGGACAGCTGTGTAGATGTGTTACAAACAGAAAGACAGGCATGTGGATGTGTTACAGGGAGAAGGACAGCTGTGTAGATGTGTTACAAATGGGACAGGTGTCTATCTGCATGACAGAAGGAAATACATGCGTTGTGTGTGCACAGGTGCAGAGCGGGAAGACAGGGGCATTGCTGTTCCAGTCGGAGGAGCAGGAGTCCCGGATCCGCTGTACCTGTTTCTGCCGGGACCCCCTGGCCGTGGTTCTGGGACGAGAGGACGGGGCTGTGCTGGTAAGAAGGGCGTCGCCGTCACACCTCACACCCTTATCTGTCCCAATTAACCCTCACCTGCCTCAGCTTGCTGTAATATGTCACAACGTATCCTCCGCTAACTCGCTGTCACCTGTCACAGTGTATCATCCTCTATTGGAGCTAATTCTCGCCTGTCAGAGCCGTCCTTGTACTGAAGCCTGTGTTTTGTTGGCTGCTGTCAGTACAAAGCTTTCCCGCTCGCTGTTTACCTGGGATTAGGTCTTATTTCTCTGAACATTGCCTCCGCCCGCTCTTTGAATATGGAGTCGTCGGATTCACGCTGGTTGCTCTGAGCTCCGAGTAATTCAGGAAATAAAGCAGTGTGTATTTTCTGCCCAATCTGCCTCGCTGCTTTACGAGTTCTACCTTGTTGCTTATTATGTTCTGCGTTACCTGTCTGGCTGCGATGTGCTTGGTAAACATGAGGCAGTATATCAGAGTTTGATTTGCAGATTAGGCCTACAGCTCGGAATTTAATAGCCGTGAATGAAACCTCTGGGCTCTCCGGTCATTGCGAATTGCGTTTAATTAGCCAAGCTTTTGGACAGTGAGGAGTGCCTTCATCAGAGCATCAATTTGGCATTTAATACCATTCAGTAGTACATTATGATTAAGAAACTGTATAATTTTAATGTCCCTCCTACTTTAATGCACTGTATCTGTCAGCTTGGCTCCAAGCAGGCAAAGTGGGCCAGGTGACAAAACCCCAGCGTCGAGCCAAGGAGCGCGGCGAAAATGAGCGAGAATTTATCACAGCAGTAAAGTTTTAGAGAATGCAAAGTGGTGTTCCGAATGGGAGGGGGGAGCAGGGAACGCTCTCAAGGAAAATAAACCTGAATGGACCGACCCTAGAGCAGAGCGACCGGGATGTAAATCAGAGTGAACGCAAGCTTGCCTGCTGCAGCTGCGGAGTCGTAGTGTCAGAGCGCTGCTACATATGTGTTCCGACTCCAGCTGAAATCACAAGACTCAATACTGACCGTTTCTGAGCGGAAGCTAAATGATATCTGGCATAAAGTGCACGCAGAGCACAAATCTCTTCTGTTTCGGGGGAACCCTCAATGCCTCTGTTCTGTAACATGGCCTTTGGGTCAGTAAAGTGCACTCCGAGATTCATCCCAGTTAGCGTGTTACATACGGAATTAAAAATGAACAGGTTTTGCGTTTGAATGTGAGTTTGTGGTCGTTAACTGATGTCCTGTTGAGTGATGCACTTGGGATGAACACTTCCTTTTGCAATGTAATCGTAGTATTGTTTTATTGTCTTTTTCTTTGAGCTGTGCATAGAGTAATCCTCTTGCAAGGATGATTAAGTCATAAAAAATAATCTACTGTAATTAAATGATTGGCTGTTTGTATTTTGGACAAGGGCACTGCCAAAGGATAACAACAGGAAACAGGAGAATGTAGACGTATCTGTGCTCGTTTCAGTCAGACCCTATGATGTCACCTAATGCTCATCCAATAGAATTGATCGCCCTTCCCACATATCCTGGGCAATGCCCTGTCTGCAGATGCAGTGTTGGCAGAGGCACACAAAGCACCATGGGGGAAATGCTTCTCACCTTGTTTTAGGGTGCCTGGGTCACATCCCATAATGAGCCGGTGACATCTACAATCGGTCCCAGGTCCCAGGCAACTGTGTGACAGACATCCACCTCAACCCTCCCGCCCCTCTCTCCCTCTTTCCCTCCCTCCCTCTCTTCCTCCTTCCCCTTCTCCCTTCTCCCTCCCTCCCTCCCTCCCTCCCTCCCTCCCTCCCATCATGTCTTCCTCCCTCTATCCATTCTCTGTCTGTCCTTCCTTTCTTGTCCTTCTCCCCGCCTCTCGTGAGTCACGGTTGATTAATGACCGTGTGCAAAGGTTCCTCTCCCCTCGTTTAGCGCCTCCCCTCTGAGCGAGTGAAGGGTGATGTGTCCTAACGCGGGAGGGGGTCGGGGGGGGTCCCTGCAGGCTCATTAAATTTGCTAAAACCCTCAGCCTCAGAAACAGATGTTTGGTGTCTGACGCTCGGCAGAGAAAGATGGTGTGTGTCCTGAACCGCAGGTGAGAAAGCGCAGTGGGAGACAGACTGCCCCTGCCCTGAAGCGCAGGTGAGACAGGTACTGCTGTTCTAATGCCCAGGTGAGAGGGAGGCTAACTGTGTCCTTAAGCACCGGTGAGAAGGAGACAGTCTGTGTCCTACAGCTCAGGTGGGAAAGACATGGCTTCAGTTTGAAGGGCAGTTGACAAACTGAAAGAAGAATGAAAAAACAAACTCAGTATTAGCCTTTTTTGGCCTAAAACAGTTAGATCTGTTTTGTTTCCCAAAGCCCACCCACATTTTCCAAAACAAAAAACAAATGAAGGAGAGCTTGTCCCAGCTGGGAGTGCAGTGCACTTTATCCCTGTGAGTCACAGATAGGGGTGACTCTGTGGACACTGTGACTTTAAGGATTGGACTGTGTGCTCCATCACAGACAGGAGAGATTTGACACTGTGTGCTCCATCACAGACAGGAGAGATTTGACACTGTGTGCTCCATCACAGACAGGAGAGATTAGACACTGTGTGCTCTATCACTGACAGGAGAGATTTGACACTGTGTACTCTATCACAGACAGGAGAGATTTGACACTGTGTGCTCTATCACAGACAGGAAGGATGAGCGCTAGGCAGGTCCTGAGGAGCATCGGCTACTGGACCCTGGAGTTTCTGAGCCCACAGAGAGTCTTCATCCTGGCACTAGGACTAGAGAGGGGCGGGGTACAGGTGGGGTACACCCCCTGTGTATGTGTTTGGGTGTATCTCTGTTTGTATGATTTTTTGTTTGTGTGTGCGTGTGTGTGTGTGTGTGTGTGCCCTCCACTAGGGGCTCGTTGTAGCACCAGGACTAGAGAGACGTAAACAGCTCACTGTAATCCATCCCTCAGTCCGTCTGTCTGATACTCACAGACACAGCAAGACTCACAGCCCCCCCTACCTTTGAAACTTGCGCCCGACGTGCTAACGTCTCTCTCACTTCAAACGCCATGCACCGAATATCCTGCAGCTGCCTGCAGGCTCTTTGTTTCGGAGGTGTGGGGGAGAGGCTCTCCCCTGTCTTCTCCCAGCAAGCCGTTCAGGGCCTCTCACTGCTCATACATTTCTGATCAGGAGAGATCTATTCGCAACGCCATGGAAAAATACCAGAAACCTCACGTTCAGCTTCCAAGCATATCAGGTCATCAAAGTGTTAATGTTTCTATTTGAGACTTTTCACGAATGCAGAGGCGGGATTTTAGAAGAGCATTTCTCTGAGGCATGAAACACAGCCGGTGGACAAGGTTTCCGGCCGGGAGTTGGACAGACCCGATCAATCGCACGCAGAGTTACAGGCCGTTTGATGCACCTTGTCACCGTCAGCCCCGCTCACACCAGTTACTTTCTCTCTCTGTCTTTCCGCCTCTACGTCTTTATCTCTCTCTGAGACGGTCTTTCATCCCTTCTTTGTTCTCGTCACACGTCTCCTCGTGTTGCGTCTCGCTTGTTTACAGAGGATTGATGAATAAATAATTTTCCTTAGCATCACAAAGGCATTCTGGTTGGATTCCGTTCTCATGGGTTGTGTGTTCAGCTTCCAGTGCAGTCGTATGAAAGCTTTCAAACACAGCACACTCTGCCTCTGTTGGACTGTCAGGATTTAACCCTTTCGCACGTGTGACCTTACACGCAAAAGGGTTAAAGAGATGTGGTACAGTAATGGCCCTCTGATGGGCTGGTGTGTTGCACACTGGGTCTAGAAAGTCAAGAAACTCCGCCCCCCTGAGCCCTCCCAGTTTGGGCGTGGCCTCCAATGGGCAGCAGGGGAGAGGTGGTGGGGCTGGGCATAGTCTTTGTGAAAGTGGTTTGTGATCAACCCTCTTAGAGGTAATTCCAAAGAAGAAATCTCTGCACAGTACACTTGACTGTTGCAGTGCAGTCCCAAAGGACAGCCCACATTCACCAGGTGACAAATGGATTCTGTCGCCATGGTGTGAGGCTGTGACCCAGCCTAGGTGCCAATGTCATTTGAACGTTGCTCTAACGTCGCTCTAATGTCATCCAGTGGTCTGTCTGTGTTGTTTATTCCAGCCCTCTGTCAAGGGCGCCAACAGTCTTTCTAAGAGAAATGATCAACACTTCTATCAGGTAGTGTGTGCACAGTGGGAGGTGGAGGTGGATTTTATCTTTGCTCAAAGAGTGAAGTGTTTGAAAATTAACCCCATTCTGTTTACCAAGCACACACCAAGTTTGCCTTTACTCAGCCGATTGACAAGTACGCTGGTACGTTCAGCCAAGTCCCTGCTTGCCCTATAAGAACAACCGGTGACGCCCTTGAAAATCTGTTTTATTTTTAACGCGGGCGTACACGTGTGTCTTTCTGTCATGCTACACCTGGGTGAATGCCCTGTGTCTCTGTGCGGTTCTGTGACTGCCCTGTGCCCTGTCTTTCTGTGCAGTTCTATGACTGTCCTGTCTCTCTCTGTGCAGCACTGTGACTGCCCTGTCTCTCTCTCTGCAGCTCTGTGACTGCCCTGTCGCTCTCTCTGTGAGGTTCTGAGACTGCCTTGAGCCCTGTCTCTCTCTGGAGCTCTGTGACGGTCCTGTCTCTCTCTGTGCAGCTCTGTGACTTTCCTGTCTCTCTCTGTGCAGCTCTTTGTCCTGTCTCTCTCTCTGCAACTCTGTGACTGCCCTGTTTTTCTCTGAACCTCTGTGACTACCTGTCTCTGTGTGCAGCTCTGTGACTGCCCTGTCTCTCTCTGTGCAGCTCTGTGACTACCCTGTCTCTCTGTGTGCAGCTCTGTCAATGCCCTGTCTCTCTCTCTGCAGCTCTGTGACTGCCCTGTCTCTCTCTGTGAGGTTCTGAGCTCTTGAGCCCTGTCCTCTGGAGCTCTGTCTGTCTCTCTCTGTGCAGCTCTGTGACTTTCCTGTCTCTCTCTGCAGCTCTGTGACTGCCTTGTGCCCTGTGCCCTGTCTTTCTGTTCAGCTCTTTGACTGTCCTGTCTCTTTGTGCAGCTCTGTGAATGCCCTGTCTCTCTCTGTGCAGCTCTGTGACTGCCTTGTCTCTCTGTGTGCAGCTGTGACTGCCCTATCTCTTTGTGCAGCTCTGTGACTGCCCTGTCTCTCTCTGTGCAGCTCTGTGACTGCCCTGTCTCTCTGTGTGCAGCTCTGTGACTACCCTGTCTCTCTCTGCAGCTCTGACTTCCCTGTCTCTGTGTGCAGCTCTGTGACTGCCCTGTCTCTCTCTGTGCAGCTCTGTGACTGCCGTGTCTCTGTGTGCAGCTCTGTGACTGCCCTGTCTCTCTCTGTGCAGCTCTGTGACTACCCTGTCTCTGTTTGCAGCTCTGTGACTGCCCTGTCTCTGTGGGTAGCTCTGTGACTGCCCTGTCTCTGTGTGCAGTTCTGTGACTGCCCTGTCTCTCTGTGCAGCTCTGTGACTACCCTGTCTCTGTGTGCAGCTCTGTGACTGCCCTGTCTCTCTCACCAGGTGGTGGAGGTGCCCTCAGGGAAGACCCTCTGCTCCCTGTCTGGTCACACCAGGACAGTGCTCTACTGCCAGTTCAGCACTGACAGACACACGCTCGTCACGTCTTCCGAGGACACCACAATCAGGGTAGGTCCTCTCTCCTCTTTCCCCTCTCCCCTCTCACCTCAACTCGCCTCTCTTCTCCTCTCCCCCTCCGGGAAAAGTTTAAAAAAGTCCTTATTGGCATGAAATACAATACAGCAAGTATCGACAAAGCACAGAAATGTGCCATGCCACACAAAAAAGAAAATACAAGTACATCAATTAGACACACGCATGAACCAACAACAATGGGGAATGCCAGGGTTTCGGAGTACAGCGTAAAAATAGTCACCCCTTTATCTCACCGCATGGCGCATCAGAGGTCACTATCCCTCAGGCTGTGACAAGCAGCTGTGTACTCCGCTGTCAGTGCAATGCAATTTCTCTCCTCAGCAAGGAGGATGGACAGTTTTTCTGTGTTTGGCTGGATCACAGTGGTTTTCCCCTGAGAATCTGCCACTCTTTTTGAGAAAGTGCAGCTCTGTGTCGGCCCCCCGAGGAGAGTTGAGTGACATGGTCTCCGGTTCCCTTGTCATCCCCTTGGCCCTCTTGCATGAGTGTGGCAGGTGTACGTTCCCTCTGCTGGGATGTAACAGGTGTGTGATCGCCCCTACAGGTGTGGAAGTGGAGGACCGGGGAGTGCCAGGTGCTGCAGGGTCACGCGGAGCAAGTGAGAAAGTTCTTCCTCCTGGACAAAACTTCCTCCTCCCCTCGGCTCCTGTCCTGGTCCTTCGATGGCACTGCCAAGGTAACCCCACCCCTACTGACCTCTGACTTCTGAACTCTCTCTGGTGACCCATTTTTGTGGCTGGCTGGCAAAATCTGATAGAGACAGGTTTTTGTGGAAAGTTCCAGCAGCACTGTGAGGATGTCAGACTGTTACTGTAGGTGTCGGCTTGAAGGTGTCATGTGCCACAGAGACTCATAACATTCACACAACATTGCTGCAGTGTTGTGGCTGTGTTGCATTAACGCAGAAGGAAGGCTGTGTGAATGTTAGGCCTTTGCCAGGAGGCTTCTTACGCTTGGTTCCAGATTTCTTCCTGCATATTTAGCTTTGCACAAGCCATTACTCATTATTATTGGCATAAAGATCTCGGGGGTACGAATTATGGACTTATGAATGCTACTCGGAGAAATAGAAGTATCTCATTAAACTGTTGAACTGATTCCATCTCCAAGCCCTGGTCACCCTTGACCATGTGTGTGAGTTTGCCGTCCAAGGAGGGCTCTCCGAGAGCCAGCACCGGGAGCTTCAGTGTGACGCCAGGGACGGTAATTAAAAGTGTTGGCGCTTCCTGGCGGTGAGCTCTCCCATCGCGGGTCAGCTTGGCAGCAGCAGGCCTGCTCGGGAGTGCTCGACGGAGCCGGGGAGGCGGAAGCGCTTCTCCAAAACTCCACTGTCTGCCGGGGGAGGTCTGCTGAAGGTCAGGGCTGCACCTCAAGAAGGCCTCTGTGATGCATTTTCGTTGGAGGTGGGGCCTTCAGCGGACTGGGAGGGCGGAGGTGGGGAGTCCTTGGTGGAAGGGAGATAGGAGAGCCGGCCGCGCTCCTGGTGAGTGTCAGTCACCGGCGGTGACATGCCAGCTCGGGGACGAGCCATGGAGAGGGCGCCGGCTCTGACAGAGACGGAAGGAAGCTGAAACCGTGCCCAGGATCCGCTCCCCCCTTCCCACCCCACCCCGCAGTCAGGAAGGAGCGGTGAGAGAAATGGGCGCGTCAGGATAATCGTCTCGGTTTGATTCACGAGCTGCCAAGCGGCACATGTGCGAACGAGACCTCCGGGACCCAACAAAATCCACATTTCCCAACGTAGATGAGGACAATACGGCGTCCGCATTGTGCTTTCGAACTCCCAGCCAACACAAAATGCGGGGACTGTGTTCTGCTGTCAAATTACTGCATTAAAACGAGATGGAAGGAGAATATTCAGGACGAAAATGTCTCTGTTGCGATGAAAGTGCATGTTATTGAGAGCGTGATGCAAAGGCGTTGGTGGTGCGATGTCATGGTGTCTGTGGTACCTATGGTATGTACCTTTGACATATGGTGAATGTGATGTAATTGTCATGCTCAGCTGCTGTTAATCGTGTCACTCTTCGCCGTGCCAGGTGTGGGACATGGCCAGCGGCGAGATGATCCGAGACATGGCCTGCCACCAAGGAGCAGTCCTGTCCTGTGACGTGTCCCCCAGCAGGAACGTTTTCGCCACCGTGTCAGCGGACAAGACTGCCAAGGTAAGGGGAGGATCAGCAATAAGCAAAAAGCGAAGTCTCATATAGAGATTATGGATAAATTTATGAAAATGTTGAGCTGATACAGGTTTTCCTACAGATTTTATGATACAAATCTGTTTTCATCTGCAAAGCACTGTCAAAGTGAAATTATTGGTATTTTACTGACAGATAATGTTGAGTGTGTGATTTCAGAGTAGACTGTGACTATGGATTCTGTGTGATTTCAGAGTAGACAGTGATTGTGGATTCTGTGTGATTTCAGAGTAGACTGTGACTGGATTCTGTGTGATTTGAGAGCGGACACCCTCAGCAGAATTTTATTGACAAATAAACAACGCTACCGTAGAGCAGCCAGGTGTCTGAAATTTTCATGACCTATTAAAGCAGAATTATTGAGCTGCAGATCTGAAAAGAATCTCCTTGGTTACTGAGACAGTCACATCATGTTGGAGTTGAGTGCCTTAAAGCGGAGAAAACAGAATTGATTTGTTAGTTGAATTTCTAACAATTTTCCTGTGAGCTGAGGCATTAACATTGTTTTCTCTGCATGTACACTGGGAGTTATGCCACATGTCAGGAATAGAGATGTACGGGAGGAGCTTTAGGCTGAAGTGTGAGGAGTTTGTTTTTGGGATTTTGGTTTTTGAAAGGGGGGTTTTTGTGAGGGGAAACTTCTGTACAGGTTAGAATAGCGCCCTCTGCAGGACCAGGGAGTAGAGGTCACAAACCCACACTGCAGCGGTCACTCTCAGCCAGCTGCGGTCACGAACCCACACTGCAGCGGTCCCTCTTAGCCTGCTGCGGTCACGAGCCCACACTGCAGTGGTCACTCTCGGCCAGCTGCGGTCCCGAGCCCACACTGCAGCGGTCACTCTCAGCCAGCTGCGGTCACTCTTAGCCAGCAGTGGTCACTCCCACACTGAGCAACGGTCACTAACCCACACTGCGGCGGTCACTCCCTCGGCCGGCAGCGGTCACTCCCTCAGCCAGCGGAGGCCATTACCTCAGTCTGCCGCGGTCATTACCTCAGGCAGGCGCCCACAGAGCAGCTGCTCTCTGCTGAGGGCTTGACTTTGCTCGACTTTGAGGCGGCTGTGTGTGGACGGCGTGCACAGACAGACTGGTCTCGCTAAGCTGGCTCGGTTCACAGCTTCGCAACAGCAGCATAATGGTGTAAACACCGGCAAGCAGCGAAACAAAAAAGGATAAACTCGACACAACCCTGCATAAAACACATCTCAAATAGAACTGGATGTACAGAGTCAGTACAGGGATCGTTTATTTGGCAAAATGGGATGCGGAGCGATTCATTAAAAGGCCAACTCCCTCAGACTGCCCGGGCTGAATAATGATGAGGTGGAATGGGTTGGTTTTTGATGTCTTCTGGCTCCTGCTTCCAGTCTTTTTTGCTCTGATGTCTGATGGACAGCCACATCCCTCCATTCCCAGCAGGCATTGCTCTCCCCAGTGTCTCAGTCCCAGGGCTGCCTTCCAGTCTGTACCAGGAAGGGCAACATTGAAGTACAACTATTGGAACAGTGCTACTCATTACAAGCCTGTATACACTAAACCACTGGCCCCCAGGGAGCCAGGGCCAGCCGTTCTTTGGGGCCTAACACCGGTCTGTTAGAGCGAAAGGCAGGCCAGGTACACACTCTCTGTCCTTTTGTGAGTCTTCTCTGAATATGTGCAGGGAAAGCAGGAGAAGGCCTCCAGAACTGTATGTGGCACTGAAGCAGCTTTTTTTCCTTCTAATTTTCATAACCCAGGGAAAATGAAGAATGAAGAACGGGCTAACTAGTTCCTCCTTTTTAGATTTGAGTAACTATGTAAAAGCCCTGCACATTTTGGTTACTTGTGTTTTTAGTGTAGTTCAGTGTAGTTCCCTTCATTTTTGGATAGTGAATGCTGGGCTCATGACAGTGTCTGCTTCACAGGTAGGTCTAAGTGGTCTCTCTCTCTTGACCAGTTTAACGGTCTTTGCCAATAGCCAAAATTCTCCATGTTAAATCAGGAAGATGGCTACACGCTCTGCCCATTCACAACCAAACCATATGGCCAGGCCTCTAGTCCCCCACAGTCGGCCCTGTCTGTAGTAGCCTTAAAAGCTTGTTTGGAAAAGATAGTGGAGTTTGGGTAGTGAGGCTTGGGTAGTCTGTGTGATTGGATATAGGGGCTTTGGATTAGATAGTGTCCTTGGGATTGGATGGTGGCATATGGGATTACATGGTGTTGTTTGGGTTAAGACAGTGGGCTTTGTATTGGATAGTGCCACATAGGATTTGGTGGTGGTGTATGGGATTGGATGGTGGGATTAGATGGGGTTAAGCAGTCTTTAGGATTGGTTAGTGGGAGTTTGGGCAGTATACAGGGTGGGAGAGTGGAGTTTGGGGAGTGTTGGGATTAGACAGGGAGGATTAGTGTGGTATTAAGATTTGAATGATCAGAAGTGTAGCCATTCTCATGAATCACGGCTTGTTTTTTAGGCAGCATGAGCAGAATCCTCACCATGACGCAAGGCATATTAACAGCTTTTTGACAACAGAGTTGATTTAACCAAATGATTAGCTATGGCACAGTTTCCAAACGCGTTTGCTGTCCTTTTTTTTTTTTTAAAGCTGAGGTCATTCCGAGGCTGGCGCCTGAATTTCTTTCATTAGCGGAGAGAAATTACATCCTCTGTGATTACTATCTACCATCAGATAAGGCAGTGGTTTGATTCTGAGACACGTTTCCCAGGACGTAATTATTGCACTGCTATGTAAAATGAAGTTCCCCTATCTGCTGTGCTCAGCCTCACTTATCTCCCAGGCCCCTGAGAGGGAGAAACTGGGTGCTCTGAGAACGTGCTTCCTTTGTGTTCTGTAATCGATGCTGGAGGTCTGGGTTTTCGGGTGTAAATTAGACGGCGTGGGTGCATTTCGAATTGGAGCCCCACTACGGAGACGCATCGAACCGCTGATCCCCCTCAGGTCTTGAACTGTCTGCCCTTTGACCTGGCATGCTATGTTCTTCTCGCCCCCTTCACCCCCCAGATCTGGAGCTGTGAATCGTGGGATACCGCCCACGTGCTGAACGGACACCAGGACTGCGTCCGGAGCTGCCGCTTCTCCTGGGACGGCGAGGTCCTGGCGACCGGCGACGACAATGGGGAGATCCGCGTGAGTGCAGGGGCCCCCGGGGGGGAACAGTTGGACGGCCCCCTCAAGCGCTCACGGTCCTCTCAACAGCTAGGCAGACAGAGGAAAGGAGTGGGGAGAAGGGGGGCAGGTGAGAGATAGAATGAGAACAGGATGACAGAGAGGAAGGAGTGAGAGGAGAGGAAGAGGAAGAGGAAGAGGAAGGGGGAGGAGGGAGCACCCTCAGAGCCCTGCAGCTCTGACAGAGAGGGCGTCTTCTCCTTTCTCCACATCAGATGTTCGCAGCTCATTCACACCAAGGCTGCCAGCTGCTGCCAGCAGCACTGGCCAGACTCCCCGCCCCCTCCGTGCAATCTGTCGCCTCTGAAGTTCAGAGGAAGTCCTCCCTTCTCCGCTGCCTGTTCTATCTGCCGCAGCGCTGTTCATTAAAAACACCATCACAGCTTACCGGTTAGATTAGCATTATGCAGCATGAGGCTGCAGTCTCCTCAGCCGTCACTCCTCGGTCTCCCCTGTCTCACACATCTCGCGTCTCGTGTCCCGCTCAGCTCTGGAACGTACGAGACGGCTCGCTGCTGCGGATCTGTTCCCGTGGCAACAAGGACTCCATGGAGTCTCTGCACGGCGGATGGGTGACCGACCTGCACTTTTCCCCAGACAGCAGAGTCCTCGTCTCCACCGGCGGGTACATTAAGGTAAGAGAGCCCCAGTCTCGTGAGCCTCACCCATAGCACTCCATCAGTTAGTTAGGTGTTGGGTTTATTGAGAGGAAAATGGAAGGCATAGCCACGCCACAGTGACATGGCTCTACGAGGGTGCCGGGGCCTGAGTTCAGGGCACGCTTTAAAAAGGCAGACTGCATGGTGACCGCAGCTCTGAACTGATCTGACCAAGGTGGACCGCAACAGACTGTTGTGACTGCAGACTGTGGTCTGAAGCATGATGTAATACAGATCTGCCTAATGAGGCCACACTCTGGTGCCCCGTGGCAAAGCTCTGCGTGTGTGTGTGTGTGTTGTGTGGGTGTGTTGTATATGTGTGGTTGCTGATTCTTTATTCACAAAGGCTGCTGTCTAACAATGCACTTTGTGCAGGGACTTTGGGGACACCCCATTTTGGATTGGGTGGGGCCGGAGTGCAAATGGAACATTTCAGCTCTTCGTTTGTAGAGCTGTCTGCTATCGACCTTCTGGAACATTCTACACACGCGCAGAGCAGAACAGAACAGAGCAGTGGGGCTGTGCAGGTGTGGATGAGCTCAATTCATCTCCCTCAGACAGCCTGAAGCGTGATTTGTAGGGGCGGGCGAGGGGTGGACGGGAGGCGAGGGAGGAGGGTGTGAGACAGGCGGGAGGCAATGCCAATTTACCAGCTGATTCTGAGGCATTACACATACAGCTCCACCCCTACTCCACCCCTGTTCCACTCACCCTCCAAACACATACACCTGCACACACACACACACACACACACACACACACACACACACACACACACTATTCCTCACTCATACACACACACATGCACGCACACACGCACACACACTCACATGCACACACACCTCTATTCCTCACTCACACACACACACACACACACACACACACACACCTCTGTTCCTCACTCATACACACACACATGCACGCACACACGCACACACACTCACATGGACACACACCTCTATTCCTCACTCTCACACACACACACACACACACACACACACATGCATACCTAGCCCCCCTCCTCCCTACACACAATATCCTGCGCACAGACCTCCACAGAGCTGCGCAAAGCGCCGTTCCACCATTTTGGCGAGATAACAGCGAGGTCCTTGGTGAAAATTTCGTGAGAATACATGAGTTTTCGTGCTTGCAAGGATATACAGAGCAGTGTGTTCTTTGGCAGGCGTTCAGAGCCCGGCCCCCAGGCTCTCCGATCGCGTACAGCCCACTGAGGCAGCCAGCCAGCCCCCCTCGACTGGAAGCTGGCAGCCCTCGCATAAAAACATGGCTCCATTTGTCACGCCATGAAGGTGTTTCATAAGAATCCGCTTTGGATGGAGGAGAGAGAAGCTTTGTGGGCAACACCTGTCCAGCAACTTCTATATTTAATCTGAACATTACAACAAGTCAAACAATAGATAGTTCAAAAGCTAACGTTTCACTGCCAAGCTCAAGAGCGACTTCCGTCTTTTGTGCGAAATTGAAAAGTTAAGATGGGATAGACTGTCAAAAGGGGCCTGGAAATGCGGACTCTGGAGGCACTTTTAGACTCCCTGTATTAAAATGCATTTGTATTTTTATCTCCAAAGCAACTAAGAGTCTTTTCTGGATGCTGGTTTGGATTTTCTGATTTTGTATCCATTTCTGTGGTTCATGCCATTAGAATATGACGAAAGCTCTCACGTTGTTACTGGGATAGCTAACATCTGCTCCATACCATATATAGAAACCATCTGCTGTTCAAAATGTTCAGAAAGTGAAGGAGATAGGTATTTAAATAGGTTAGCTGCTCAGGAGGTTCTCTGGATTGAAATGCATTTCTGTAGTGTTATAAACAGAAATGTAGAGCATTAAAATGATTTATGTAGAATTTTAGATTTGCCTGCGAGTCTTTTTTATATTCCGCTTGCATGTCAATAGTCAAATTCTTTTAGATATTAAATTCATGTCTTGAAAAAACAGGCCATTGACTATTTATGGACCAACATGAATCATTCCGTGATGACAGTGTGTTCAAAGAGGACTTTGCCAGGTATGTGTTCAAAACCATTATGTCCCTGCATGCTTACACACGTCCACGCACTAACCTGCATATACACATCCACCAGCATGGACACACCCACACACAGCCTTCAGTGTGCGTATGTACAGAGAGACCAGTTAAATGATACCTACTGCAGTGTGTCAGAACAGTAAACCATTGAACAGGTGTAATGCCCAGTTGTGAACCTAGTAAACATATTATGCCCAGTGCAGAGCATTGGAGAGACCAGTAAACAGATATTATGCCCAGTACAGAGCATTGGAGAGACCAGTAAACAGATATTATGCCCAGTACAGAGCATTGGAGAGACCAGTAAACAGATATTATGTCCAGTACAGAGCATTGGAGAGATCAGTAAAAAGATATTACACCCAGAGGAGTGCATCAGAGAGACAGATACGCACATATATGACAAGTATACCTGTTTTAGGTGTGAGAGAAATCAGTAAATTGATTTCCTCCAGCATATCTACCTCTCTCTCTCTCTCTTTCCTGCTTTTCTCCTCCTCAAAGACACAGGAATATGCAATTAACTGGGAATGTAAATCCCAGCCCTAATGGTGTCGTTTTCTTAACAAGAGGAAGGGTCAAAGAGAGTTCTGCAAAGAGCCGCCGACCGATTGGCTGCTTTAATGACCTGATGAGGTAATGCTCTGAGGACTTGCTCAGATCGATCGTATTTGAAACAACTGTGTGTTCATGCCATTGCACAAGTAGCTTTTTTTAAGGATAGGTTTTTTCATGCCCGACCAATAAAAATTGCCTAAAAGCATTAGTCTCCTTCTTTTCACAGCCAAGTGTTAATCCAGGATCAACAGTACGGCCCACCTGCTGGTACTGTTCTCTCTCTCCTTTGTCTCTCTCCATCCCTCCGTCTATCTCTCTCTTTCTCTCAATTAGCATAAAATTTACAAGGTAGCTCGGCATGTAATTATCTTGTAAAGATTATTCAGCGTGTATTCTGGCAACAGTTATGAAATTCAGTGTAAATTGGTGAATCAAAATGACTAATTTCAGTGAGATTAAAAGCAGTAATCACCCCTCTTTCTGCCGCATCCCATCTTGTGATGGTGCCCTCTTCTTTTCCCAGGATGCAACAGTGGGTCAGGAATTTTAAGGCGCATCACCTCAGGAGGAGGCATGCTGAGATGTCTGATAGATTATCCTGCATGGATATAATATATAATGATGAATGGTGGTCAATTGGTTGGTCAGGGTGGAGGTAAAGGTCGTTGATTGATTGATAGGCCTGTGAGGATGTGAAGTTGTTGATTGATTGATTGGCCTGTGTGGAGGTAAAGGCTGTTGATAGATTGATCAGCCCGTGAGGATGCAGAGGTCGTTGATTGATTGATCGGCCTGTGTGGAGGTAAAGGTCAGTGATTGGTGATTAGCCTGTGGGAAGGTAAAGGTCGGTGATTGATTGATTGGCCTGTGTGGAGGGAATGGCTGGTAATCAGTCTGCCAGGGAGTGGAGCTGCCCGTCAAGGTTCCATGTTGTGACTAGACTGACTCTGTAGGCCGCAGCTGCTGTATGCTCCTGCAGCGTACTGCACACGCATGCAGCAGACGAGCCACACAGCACCATCACAGGGGAATCATGTGGCCCACAGTTTTCCCTTCACCATTTTTGATTTGTCACTTATGGTTCCCTCTTCAAGATGCTGCAGACTAGGAATATCCCAGCATCCTCTGGGGTATTAATCAGTAGAAGGCAGCCTTGTAATCTCCAGTGGGTCCTGGGACAGAGGAACACAGCACTCTGTGGGCCTGTTTGTGGACAAGCTGCTGTCCCTTTAAAGGTCAGATTGTCTCGCCCTCCTCAGCGTTTCAGGTGACATTTTGGTTTATTTGCCATTGAGGCGCGGTGTGCCATTCTGCGCCTCCAAGCGAGGGCCGCCACCACTTCTGCTCTTCTCGGCCTCCCGTCTCACCGGTGCCTTCAACCCGTTTGTGCCAAACTTCAGGCTGATATCTGTCAGCAGAGTCCGCACCACACACACACACACACACACACACACACACACACACAACCACATACACATACATACACAAAGGTAGCAGTGATGGCCCCTGCTGGAATGTTTCTAGTAATTAATGCCTTCCAGTAATTATCAATTAATGGGAGTGATTGATAATTGACTGCTGAAACATTACTTATTACTCATGTAACACCCTTGCCTAGGGCACCTTGCGTAACTCGTTTTTAATATTCTTTTCCATTCTCCAAGCTGGCTGTTCCCTGGAGTTTTAGTTTCAGTTGTAGCGCCTTGTCCAAGGGTGCAGCAGCCACACCTTGGAATCAAACTGGCAGCTTCCTGGTTACAAGCCAAGTCCTATTTTCCGTACTGCTGCCTCTGCAGTGTCCCATGCATCAGTACACATCACATGTAGCAGTGCGGACAGGAAGGCAGTCATAATCCCTTCAAAAGTGCCCAACACAGACACAGAAGGTGAGTAGGCATTCCTTCTGGAATGTTCCTAACACAGAGGAAGTGAGCAATACTGCCTTTTGGAATGTGCCACACACAGAGGAAGTGAGCAATACTGCCTTTTGGAATGTTCCACACACAGGAAGTGAATGCTGATGCCTTCTGGAATGTTCCTCACACAGAGGAAGTGAGCAATACTGCCTTTTGGAATGTGCCACACACAGGAAGTGAATGCCAATGCCTTCTGGAATGTTCCTCACACAGAGGAAGTGAGCAGTACTGCCTTTTGGAATGTGCCACACACAGAGGAAGTGAGCAATACTGCCTTCTGGAATGTTCCCCACACTCCACTTTCTACACGCACAGGCAGGAGGCCAGCAATTATCCCTTGCTAAAAGTTCTACAGGGAGAGAGAGAGTGAATGCCTGTCAGAATATTATACATGCTCAGGGACACAGCAATGTCCTCTGGAACGTTCCAAACACACACAGTCACAGCCTAGGCCCTCTGGAAGGTTCCATGCAGTCAAGCATGGGCTGGTGGAGCTGCAGTTGCCTGTGGGATCATGATTGAAATGTGGAGGAACCTTTTTTCTCGGGTCGAGAGGGTCACTGTATCAGCAGCATCACGTGTCCTGAACTCATTCTCCTCAGAGCTGCTGTAAGAAACCAGTCCCCCCCTTTTTTTTTTTTTTTTTTTTGAGCTTGGAGCCATGGTCTTTGTGCTCAGAGTTTGAGTGTCAATCACAATTCTGATGTCATCGTTTTAGGAGATGAGGCAGGGTCTCTCTCTGATTGGCTGTTTTACCATTTTAATGGACTTTTGCACAAATAGACAGTTTAGATGGATTGCATTCTGTGTGGGCAGAACGCTTTTCCGCCAAATAGCTGAAGATTGTGTCATCCTGCAGTGATTTACAAGCCAGTGACGACAGCATGCTTATCTTACACACCTCTCCACATGGTGTCGTAATACGAACCCCAGTTCTGCCTGTGTGTGTTATTCTTTTTGTCTCTCTCTCTCTCTTTCTCTCCCCCTGTGGCTTTTATTCTTTGTCTCCTCCCATCTCACTCTGTCTCTCCCGCTCCCCGTTGCTTTGATACAATTAACAGGTTCTCTCAGCCCATGATAATCTTGTGAAGATTATTCAGTGCATATGCTTGCACTATTGGGTATAAGATATTACATATTCAGTGTAAATTAGTGTATCAAATGACTTGCTTTACTGTGACTGATGGCATTAATTACCATATTTCTTGCTCTGAGTAGGTGGGACGAGTCTGTAATGTATGCTAATTGATTGATTTACCTACCTGTGCGCATGTAATGAATGGTAATAAACGGATTAACCCGTGTGGATGTGACGGATGGTGGCTGATTGATCGACCTACATTCTTCCCTTTGACAACAGATCCAGGATCAGCCACCAACCATTTAGTGTAAAATTTTCATTCTGATCCAGGATCAGTTGCTAAGGGTGGAAGGTGCCTACATCAGCTTTATAAAGTACTGAAGCAATCTGGTCATGTTGCTACTTGACTTGATCACTTGAAATCTTTTGTATGAGGCAATCCGATAGAATGTGATGAAAGTGTGCTGTAAGTTTTCCTTTTACACATTACAAAAGCTGGATGCCACATTTATGATACAGCAGTCTGATTACTGTTAAATGTTGCAATGCTGCCAGGTAAGACGTAGGAGTATGGCACTAAATTTTCCTTAATATTTGAGTTTGGCTGGAGTTTATTAGTCATAAGTGACAAAAAGCATGTGATGTAATACACATTTCTTGGAAATCTGTAGATGATAACATTTTTAACAGGTGGAATCAAGTTCCCTTATCAGTAGAACAGTCAGTTCTAAAAGAGTTCAGTCAGGGTCTGTGTGTATATTACTCTGATGGTTTGTATAACACATTGGTCTGTGACTTTGCCATCTTCAAATTTGGTTTGTTGCTCTATTCTGTAACTCTGGTGTATGGGTCTATTGTGTGACTAGTCAAATTTATTGTCCCACAGAATTTCCCACACTAGAACCACAGAACACCTGGGTAGATGCTGATTCTTTCTGTGATCAGACTCTCTTGATGCCGTCCCTTTGCTTACAAATTCGCGCAGCAGGGAGCCAGCTCCAGGGGCAGACTGAAAACAAGGACACGCAGGTTTGTTCAGCTGTTCCTAACCTGGCGACACGTTTCCTGTAGGTACTATTTTCCACGGGCTGTGTATTAAAAGCACCGCACCTCAGCCTGGAGTGTGCAGAGGCAGTAGCGTTCGGGCTGCGGTCTGGAGCGTCTCTTTCCGTAGCTGGCCGCGGCGATATCGCCGGGCGGGGCCGGACCGGCCCAACAGGAGCAGCGGCCTGCGGAGCGGAATGACGGTTGTAAATCTGCTTTACGTCCCCCCGAACCCCCCCCAGGGCCCACTCTCCCTGGCACGTCCCCGGCTCCGCCAGAGCCGCTAAGAGGCACTAACGAGGCGGCGGCGGCAGTTGAGGGATTACGGCAGCTCCTGGCGGCGCGGGGAGAAGCCAATGTCAGTGTGTCTGCGTCTCTCTCTCTCTCTCGCTCTCGCTCCGGAGAGAGCTCTCTCCCCGCACCTGAGCTGAGGAGAATGCATTAGCATCTCTGTGATTAAACACAGAGAATGTAACAGACTTCCCGTCTCTCCGCTCTCGGCTCCGGCGGCAGGAGGTGAGGGGAGTATATCGTATTCTCTGTCATCTCCCAGCGCATTCTCCCTTTCGCCTTTCATCTTCTCCTTCTTTCTTCTCCCCTGCTCCCTCCCGACACACACACA
This sequence comes from Megalops atlanticus, assembly GCA_019176425.1. Taxonomy (NCBI): domain Eukaryota; kingdom Metazoa; phylum Chordata; class Actinopteri; order Elopiformes; family Megalopidae; genus Megalops; species Megalops atlanticus. The sequence continues at coordinate 18,021,446 of CM032897.1, forward strand.
CACACACACACACACACACACACACACACACACACACACTCTCCCTCTGCTAGTCACCTGTGTCTGTGTGTGCACGTCTCCAGTTCTGCAATGCGGTGTGTGTTTGTTAGGCTGTGGTGTCTCTCTCTCTCTCTCTCAGCACATCCACTGTGTTAAAAGCATTTTCTTCTTCAAAAAACGGAGAACACATTATAAACCACTTTCCCCCAAGTGCCCAGAGTAGAGCTGTGTGAGAGAGCAGGGTCAGTCAGAGCAGCATCCAAGAGCACAGGGTCAGTCAGAGCAGCAGAGGCCAAGAGCACAGGGTCAGACAGAGCAGCACAGTCCAAGAGCACAGGGTCAGTCAGAGCAGCAGCGTCTGAGAGCGCAGGGTCAGTCAGAGCAGCAGCGTCTGAGAACGCAGGGTCAGAGCTAGTGCTGTTTTGAACCCTCACTACAATCAACGTGTTGCTTTTGTTTTTTTTTAAGCAGGCTAGTTTCCTCACACACACACACACACACACACACACACACACACACACACACACGCATGCGTACAGATGCCTGGCTGAAATATGGAGCGGGGCATTGTTGGGTCCGTTGGGCTGCAATGAGGGATAATTCCACTAAGCCCTGTGTGTCTCATTAAGGGCTGTGATTCTAGCTGAAGAGCACAATAAGATGCTTATCCGATTGGCGGGGCGCAGTTTAGCGCTAATTACACCAGCCGGCACACAAACATTTTGCATAAGGGACCGATTTTGCTCTGTGATCTGACTGTTCTTCTGGAGTCCTACTTCCTCTCCTTCTCCCGTTCCCTCTCTCCCTCCTCTCGCCTAATCATCACTCTCCCACTCCTCTGTTTTTACTCTCCTCCAATCCAATCTCTCCCACCCCGCTTTCACTCCCTCCCTCGCGTCTCCTAATCATTGCTCTCCCGCTCCCCTCTCCCCCTCCCTTCTTTCCCAATCCAGTCATCACTCTTTCAGTCCTCTCTCCCTCCTCTTTCCCATCTCTTTTTCTTTCCCTCCCTTTCCCACCTTCTCTCTCCTACCCCCCCCCATTCTTCTCCTAATCATTGCTCTCCTGCTCCCCTCTTTCCCATCTCCCTTCTTTCCCAATTCAGTCATCACTCTTCCAGTCCTCTCTCCCTCCTCCCTCCCATCTCTTTTCCTCTCCCTCTCCCACCACCCCTCTCCATTTCTCCTCTGTTTGTCAGTCTGTCCATCTCCCTGTGTGTCTGCTCTCCGCATTGCTCCGTTCTCCATCGTTTCAGCGTTGGGCTGATGAGTCGTGTGCACCCCGCTATGCGCCCAGTGCTTTCAGAGCCTCTCAGGATTCAGCACCAGGTCTTTGTGCATTACAGTCTGCGCTGTTAGAGCCTGTGCTATCGATTTTTTCCCCCTCCTCCCTCCTCCCTCTCACCGGCCTCATTTTCCCCGCTAGAACAGGGGATGTAAATAAAAATTAAAAACAGAATTGGTTAACCTTTTTCAAATGTTAAAGATCAACCGATCAATCGGACCGTTTAAAAATGAAAGCGCGGTGTTGCCCCACCTGCAGCTGCATCGCCTTCGTGGATAATCGGTGTGTATCGACAGCATATTTCTAAACTTAATAGAAAACTGAATTCACAGCCGAGGTTTTAGAAGAATATTCATTTAGCCATTTCTAAAGCCGTTGTTCCATAACTAAGAGAAACACATTGACAGCGTCACCAGGATGTGGTTGTGATGCGGTATCCATGTGATAATGTTTGACAGTTGTGGCCTTCATCAATCAGACATTTACCTTAAAAACAGGAGGAAGAAAATACTTAACTCTGAGTTACCACCTCGGGTGTCCAATGCAAGCACTGGCCTCTAAATGCATTAAATAATTGATGTCAGGTGTCCCCTGAGAAACGCTGGCCCGTTTTTACCTTTTTAAAGTACTGACATTTCGCTGCTAAAATAAACCAGCTTTCCAGCGAGGCTGTTCTGCCCTTTAGAGGGTGTCAGATTTCATCCAGCTGCAGCAGAAGTTTCAACAAATGAAATGCAGCGAAACTGCTGCACTGTGTGTGTTAGTGAGTCTGTACCTGCTGCACTGTGTGTGTTAGCATGAGTCTGACGTACCTGCTGCACTGTGTGTTAATGTGAGTCTGACGTACCTGCTGCACTGTGTGTGTTAATTTGAGTCTGACGTACCTGCTGCACTGTGTGTGTTAGCATGAGTCTGACGTACCTGCTGCACTGTGTGTGTTAATGTGAGTCTGACGTACCTGCTGCACTGCGTGTGTTAATGTGAGTCTGACGTAGCTGCTGCACTGTGTGTGTTAGCATGACTCTGATGTACCTGCTGCACTGTGTGTGTTAATGTGAGTCTGACGTAGCTGCTGCACTGTGTGTGTTAGCATGACTCTGATGTACCTGCTGCACTGTGTGTGTTAATGTGAGTCTGACGTAGCTGCTGCACTGTGTGTGTTAGTGTCTGACGTACCTGCTGCACTGTGTGTGTTAATGTGAGTCTGACGTAGCTGCTGCACTGTGTGTGTTAATGTGAGTCTGACGTACCTGCTGCACTCTGTGTGTGTTAGTGTGAGTCTGACGTAGCTGCTGCACTGTGTGTGTTAGTGAGTCTGACGTACCTGCTGCTCTGTGTGTTAGCATGACTCTGACGTACCTGCTGTACTGTGTGTGTTAGCATGACTCTGACGTACCTGCTGTACTGTGTGTGTTAGCATGACTCTGACGTACCTGCTGCACTGTGTGTGTTAGCATGAGTCTGTACCTGCTGTACTGTGTGTGTTAGCATGACTCTGACGTACCTGCTGCACTGTGTGTGTTAGCATGAGTCTGTACCTGCTGTACTGTGTGTGTTAGCGTGACTCTGACGTAGCGGCAGGTTGTTATTTAAGACGCTCGGCGTGTCGACCTGCTCCGGCGTCGGCGGGGTGCAGGGTGCCGCCCGCTGTGAGACGGGCAGAGCAGGCCGACCCGCACAGCGGGCACAGCTGTTACCGGAACGCGACGAGCCCCAATCGCCCGGCTCTTTAGCCTCGGGAGGTGATCTCCGCCGACTCTCATCAAACGCGGTAGGCCGCGCTCCAGCGATGGAGCAGCTTTTCTCTGAATTAATCCCGCGCGCCGTGTTTGTCCGCGATTGGCGGAAGTTGAGAAGCGCGGTTCTCGTTAATTGGCACTGTAATCATGCATGTGCTCTCTGCTGCCAGGGTTTGACATTTTCTTTAGGCCCAGACTTGAGCCTCACTGAGCTGAAATTCAATGCACATTTTTCAATGCACGTTTTTATTTTCCCCACTACAAATCATTAGGTTCCATATATTCTGGTTTTCGCTTCTTTGACCCAGAATGCAAGTCGGATGTGAAAGAATCATTGTTATTGTGGCTGTCTTACCGATAGGCCTTAAAGATAACCTGGTTCCCTGGGTTATCTTTAATATACCAACCTTTTAATCTTCCTTCCCGGAGCTGCAGAGCACGATAGTGTGGATGGATTCTGTGCTCAAGCACTGACTGTAGATCAGCACCAGCTTTTTACTCATAAGGAAAGGTGTTAGCATTAGTTTCCAGCAAACTGACCCAGGGTCAGCTGGAAGTACCTGTCTTTCTCATGAGCTGTGAGGCCAGTCAGGAGTATTGTGTGGGGCCTAAAGGCACTGATCATGTGACCAAAGTATTCAAACCCCATCTTTAAAGGATCTGGGAGTAGCAGATTTGACCCGGACCGCTCCAGTGTTGAAACAAACAGGAGCACCACTGAGACAGCAGTGTCAGTCTCAGAGTATAGAGGTTCATCATGGGGGTTAGCATTAATTCCAGCAAAATCCCTACTGATAGGGTGGCAGAGCCACAGTGGATAGTGGAACTGGACTTGTAAAATGAGAGCTAACATGGGTGCTACGCACTGCTACATCATTTGTTCCGAGATACAAAGCATCACACTGCAGTCCTTATCCAAACAGCTGGACCAGTGACATCTTTCATTTGTGTCCAGGTCCCATGAAACTGGATGCAGTTTCTTTATGTACAGACACATTTTTTTTTATTTCTTTGTTGCTGACTGCCGCTGTCGCTGTGCGCCTTTCCAATTATTTAGTTCCCAGAGCTGCTCCCCTGACAATGAGTTCTTTTTTGCCAATGTTGCACTTCACCACAGCAATAAAGGACAAAACAAAACCCCCAAAATGTGCGCGCCCTCAGTTCTCACTGTAGTTATTGCGATAAGAATACCAGCCCACTGTTAATTTTGAGGGAGGTGCTTTGTTAAAATATTTGCAGGCTAGTGTGCTGCGCATTGCTGCATTCTGACCCAATCCACAGTGCAGACTCTGTTCACTTGACCGAGTGAAGCCACCAGCTGCAGCAAACTGTGGGGGCTCCCGCAGGGGTGTGTGCAAGTCCCCTTGGAAAAAGGGCATGGGCAGAATTCATGATTTCAGTGTCTGCTCATTTGCAAAAATGCTTAATGCTTAAGGTTAATCAAGGCTGGAAGCACTGCGTTAAGTGTGCAGGTGGCCTTCCCCTCTGTCAGTACCCTGTAAACTCTCATTTAAGGGCGTGGCTCTCCCGGTGTGTTCGCTGTTAGGCACGTGGAGGCTTTCGGTGGGGAGAGAAGGAGGGGGTAAGCAAGAGGACACTCAGAGGGAGAATGATTGAGGGATGAGCAAGAGGACCTTGTTGAGAGAGAGTGGGCTGACAAGGTGCACTTTATCTTAGAGAAGGACAGGGAGAGAGAGAGAGAGGGAAAGAGATTGTGGGATGAGTAATAGGACATTATTGGGAGAGAGAGGGGGATGACCAGGGGGACTCTATCAGGGGAGAGAGAGAGTGATGATCAAGAGCACATTCAGAGGGAGAGGGAGAGAGAGAGAAAGAGCGGGACGATCAGGATGCAGGTGTCTGTCCTTGGTACTGTTCCCTCGCCTGGCCGCGGGCCAGCGGAGGAGAGAGATGAGTGTGTAAGCGGGACGGAGAGGTACTCAGGGGAGAGCCGGGTGTCAGATGGGAGAGTTATGCCACCCTGGGCCAGTATTTAGTGGTGCTTTATTACCCTGAATGGTTTGTGTTGCTTGTCTCATCCAGATTGATTTTTTTTCATTTTGGCAAGATGTTGGGCCCTTGGCCTGCCATTCCGACGGGGCAAAGAGCAGCTGTTATTGCACAGTGAGTTATTTACACATGCCGCCTGATTTGTGGGTTGTTGAAGCTGTTTTTGGTGCTTTTCCACTTGGGATATGTGGCCCTCGATCAGCTGTCACTGCACTGATACCATGCTGTGGTGGGCGGGGACTGTGCCACCGAGTGGGCGGGGCCTGTGTCACATAGTGGGCGGGACCTGTGTCATGGAGTGGGTGGGGCCCATGTCACACAGTGGGTGGTGCTATGTCACTGAGTGGGCGTGGACTGTGTGACTGACAGTCACAAAGGCATGTTTTTAGCTATACTCTCCCTCTCCACTGGGGGCCGGCAGGGAGGCCATAGGCCCCTCCTTATGGGGTCAACAAACAGCACAAAGAACACAGCATCCCCGCAGCACAATCCTTCATTGCTTTGCTGGCATTAGCAGAACATTGCAAGTAATCCCCCTCTGCAGTCCTGTCTATCCCCTCTGGAAAGACACTCCCATCAGTGGAGATGTGTTGTCCTTCACTGTGGGACAGAACTGCCGCACGAACTGGACCGGCTACATCAGCAGGAGCCAGCACCAGAACCGGGGACAGGCAGCTAAGAGAGCTCAGCCGGTCACAGAGCTGAGCAACACGGAGAGGAGCACTGTGAATTATTAAATATCATCTTGCGCTTCTAGGACACTTTCAGGTTGCGTAACTCCGAGCTCCACGCACAGACCGGAGCTTCACTGGAGATCTGAGGATTGGGGCATCACTCCCAACTGCAGCAGCTTTAAAGTCTGTCACATTTAACTCTCTCTCACCAATGAAAAAGCACCGGCTGGTCTGCATTGCTCAGACTTTTCCACTTGGTATTACTGTTCCTGTGATAACTATATATCAAAGGTTGTCAATGGTATTAAGTGTTATGATGGAATACTGAGATTACAAAAATGCCCTTTTAAAATCCTTCCAAACAATTTAAATTTTTTTTTTTCTAACATGCCAAACATGTTGCCAAACAGGTTACCCTTTGCGGGGTCATGAGATAATGGCCATCACGTGTGTCACCGGTGGAATAGATGTGACATCTGTTTCTTTCTTTTTTTTCCTCCTAGACAACGGAAAGCTTCTCCGAGCTGTGTGCTAATGCCTGTGTTTCTGCCTGGATATCCTAGTATTTTTATTCCCTTGTTTGGTACAGCCTGTCCTGCTTCTGCAGGATTACAGCTGTTCCACGCTTCCCTCTGCAAAAACACAGTGATTACGGGTGCTGAAGAAGCCTAGGGAGGGGGAGTGTGTGTGTGTGAGACAGAGAGAGAGGAGAAAACGAGAGATAGACAAAGAGAAGGCGAGGGAGAGAGAGGGAGCCTGAGAGGAGAGAGAACGAGAGAGGAGAGAAAGAGATGCTCAATGATTTTTTTTATTTAGACGCAAGATTCAGTCCTTTTACAAACACGTAATGCAGATTACCCACAAACAGAAACCCATTAAAAGCTGTAGAATGTGTACAAAGAAACAAGTACCGTATTTGCTTGCCTCTACCCTCTTAAAGAGTTAGAGATAGAGTTAGAGGAGAGCACTGGTGTGTGGCGAATACAGACAGGAGAAATGGGGGAGAGTGAGAGAGACGAGGGAGAGAGGAGAGGATAACTTCGTGTATGACAGACAGGAGAGAGGCGTTTTCGCCGCATGCAAGCCGACAGAGACACAGAGGAGGGCTGGGCAGACAGCCGCAGTAGCTTCTCTGTCTGTGTCCTTAAGTAACACGCGGAGCTGTAATGTCACTTTCCTCCAGTCCAAACATAATCTGTTCCTGTCCCATCCCCTTGTCCTCAGTGAGCGTGTATGTGTTTGAGAGCAAGAGAATGCTTTATCCGCAGAACAGGGGGAAGAGCTTTTAAACCCCACTCCTCTCTGGTAATCCAGGCCATGCAGCAGCAGGTGGTCAATGCACCCCTAAAGAACTAGCCTTTGATTGAACCAGACTCTGAACTTAACCTCACATTGCATTGCTGGTGCAAGCAGAGCACCTGATGTTATCCATTTTGCTGAGAACCTACTAGAGAGAGATGTGTGAAATGGCATTTGTGCCCTCAGTATGAGATCAGAGTCAACTGTGTTCCTTGTCTCGATTGCCACATAACAGGAAAGAGAGCGGAGAGTTGAGTTCACGCTCTCTGGAGATAGGGGGCGCTGCTGGGTGCGAGGACATTTATTGTGCCCGGACAGGAGGTGCGCAGCTGAGTTCTCCAGTTAAATGCAGATGAGGCACATTCATTTTTGTGATTAATGAATGTGTTGGAAGTTGTGTGGGCGGTGGAGGGGGAGCAGGTGGATATGTGGCCTCCTTTTTCTGTCTGTGAGCTGAGGGGGGTGAGTCTGCAGCAGGGTGCTGAGCAGTGCCTCCTTCCAAAGCCCCGGGGACGTCTGGGTCTGGCAGAGATTCCCCCACTTTGGGGAAGGGGGGGGAAACCCAGGTGAGCAAGCAGGTGATCTGCTCCAGCATCAGCCAGGGGGTGCTGATACTGCACAGACCCCTCAAAGAAATGCCGCATAACTAAGGATTCTGCTCACAGAAACACCCCACAACTGTGAGATTCTGAAACACCCCAGAAACACCCCAGAACACCCCAGAACCATGAGATTCTGCTCAAAGAAACACCCCAGAACTGTGAGGTTCTGCTCATAGAAACACCCCAGAACTGTGAGGTTCTGCTCATAGAAATACCCCAGGACTGTGAGATTCTGCTCACAGAAACGCCTGTGATGTGAAGAAATCTGCTCACAGAAACCTGGGGGAATTGTGGGAAAGAGGCATTATGGCACTGTACTGTGTGAGGGGGTGAAACTGGCAGCAGAGGGCAGACATGTGAGGAACGATGCCGACCGTCCTCACGCCCTCGCGCCCAGCGAATGGGAGAGCCCGCCGGCCCACGTCAGGGGCCTGTCGCCACGGCGCATCGTCCGCCAAGGACGGGGAGGGAAGCTAATTAATCTGCAAAGGTATTTTTTAATTAGAGCGGGATTACTTGCAAGTCTGAGGAGAGATTCCATGGAGACACTGATTCGCCGGGGGCTGCAGGGAGAAACGGAGATCAGGGACTTCACTCTGTAGATGCGTGATCTCTTTGCTACCATTTATTACCACGGTTTTCCAACAGCTGAAGCATGTGCCATTCCAGTATGAATGTTGAGTTGTCAGGGTTAGCCCAGTAGGGTTGCCGTTAGCGCTCTGCTAAATGTGAGTTTTTGTCCTGTTTCTTAGCATAAGCCATGTGAACTGTGCACTTTGTGTTAGCGACACGAGCATCAGCTTTGTGTGTTTTTGTGCATGCTTTTCAGTGGTGGGACGTGGAGAAGGGGGAGGCCCTGCAGACCTTCCACACCACCGGCACCAACCTGAAGGGGGTCCACGTGTCACCAGACTTCAGGACCTTCGTCACCATCGACAACATCGGAATCCTCTACATCCTGAAGACGGTGGAATGAGGGGGGGAGGGGTGTGTCTCTCACACAAGGGAGGCGTGGCTGAAATCCAAGTACTTAATTAACTGTGAAGATGATTCCTGATAATGTGTCTTGTGCACACTATTACACAGCTAAATATATTACGATAGGAGTGATAATGGAGGAACATGGAAGGCCCATGTGATTTTTACTGCATTAGATTCAGTGTTGATGTATGCATGCATTAGGGGGATTTATTTGTACTTTATAAATTTATCCTGGGATTTTTATTTAAATTTTACTTGAGATATTCCCGATAAACCTGTGGAGATTAGTGGCCTTATTCATTATTTATTATTATCAAGTTATTTGCCGATTTGAGAAAGTTGAAATTGTTTCCTCCAAAGAACGGATTAGTCTTTGGTGTATTCTTATACATTTGGGTGCTTAATATCATTCAGAAACCAGGGCTGTTTAATTAATCTACCTAAGAATTCGTTTTCTACCCGATCATTCTAACGAGTTCTTCCAGCACTCTTTGACCTACACTAAGAATTTATTAATAGAAAAATTAATGCAGCACTTTTTCAACTATTTGAGAAATGCATTTGCTTTTTGAAATGAATGAATGAATTTATACCTTCTTTTTTACAAAAATGAATAGCTGATTTTTTATTGATAAACCTACTGACTAATCAATTTGATATACAGCCCTCTGGGAAACATTAGTTTGTAATTTTTCCTACACAAATATGGAATATAGTTAATAAGCATTAAATATAATTTTATCATTCCCTCAGATTTTCATTTTGGGGATTAAACCTCTGTTTGTGCTTAAACTCCTAATCTCTGAGGGGATTTAGAGAATGCATTAAATAGCTTTCCTGCGACAGACTACACTTAATTGTCAGAAAGTGCTGAGGGAGATTTCAAAGCTTTGTTTTCTGGGAATGGTACTTTTAGGGTAACATTAGTTACACGGTTTTGACGAAGCATCTTAGAGTAACTGATGTTTAATGCAAAACCTTCAGAGTTCATCGCTCAAGCCAAGACAGATTTGGCTTCCCAAATGACATTCCTCTGACTCTGACACCGGAATGAAGAGTAGGACATTGAGTCTGAGGGTGTGTTTGCTGATGTCAATCCAGTCAGATTCTAAACCAATCAGATGAGCGACTGCTACATTTTCTTTTCTCAGGAATAATACCAAATGGTGCAACCTTTGTGTATGTGTTTTTTTTTTTTTTTAAATAAATCTACTTGTGAAATTTTGGCTGTTTCACTGAATGCTCCACAAATCACACATCAGCATTCATATTGTCATACCAAAAAGCATGAACATTAAAGATTATGGAATATCTCACCATGTTACAAATGTAGCAAATAGCAAAATATGTATTTGCTGTAGTAAGGAATGCCTAAGCACTCACTGTGTATGGGTTGAGGCTTGTGCATCCCTGACTGTTGAAAAATATATTAATTTTACAGCTGTCTTTTTCAAACACCCTTCTTTTACCAGAAAACCCAAGCAGGAGCCAAAGGAATGTGTGTTTTTTTCTGCAAGACAATGGGCAGAGATGCACACATTAGCATTTATTTAGATTTTTCTTCACTTCTTGGAATAGATTTCAGTATTCTTCACCATGCTGATAGTGTGGTGATGTGAAAATGCTGACCATGGAGCTGGTGGATTTTATCATGAAGTGACAAACTTCTGAGCAATCGGTCACAGTGCAGATTCCCCTGTACGCGAGACTTGATCCGTTAGATGCAAAAACAAACCCACAAAAACAAACAAAGCTACAAATGCCAGCAGCTTTAACTTCATCAAACCTCCAGTTCACTTGCAACTAGACGCTGTTGATTGGCAAGAGAGGTGTCCCGCCGTGCTTAACCCGTGTGGAACCGCTTAAGCTAATTGCTTAATTAACGATCGGCGGACGTGAGCCGATCCGTCCGCCCCTCCGTCCAACGCTCAGCCGCTCACCGGCAACGGAACAATCAGCTCAGACAGGCGCACCTGCGTTTGCGCTTCGCGGAGCATCGTTAGCCTACCAGCGCTAATTACAGGGGAAACCGGAGAGGGCGTCAATTACTTGTCATTATCCGCGCGTTTTGTTTTGGAAAACAAATCATACCGTCGGTGCGAGAGAGCCGGCAGCGACGTGTGTCTAGAACTCCCAAGACAGGCGAGCGTCGAACTGCGATGCCGATGCCGGTTGACCTTCCCCAGACCAGCTGGTGAAGATGTTCTGCTGGATTTCCGATGAAGCGGAGATGGACACCTTCAGCAGGTTTGGGAAAAGTGCATTATCTCTCCCCGCAGTGATGTATCGATACGATCAGTAATATTTTCTGAGTCGAGTGAGAGTGGATTTCCAGCGAGATGTCTCATTCTGTGGGCCTTTGAGGCCCGAACCGGTTCTTCTGGAGATGTGTGTGCTGAGATGGTGATGAAGTCGCCACAACGTGATGGAAATGTTGAGAGACTGTGCGATGACCAGGTTGATAAAAACCACCATCAGCGATTGGTCAATCCTGGTCCATGCCGACCTCTCCGTTCACTGCACATTATGGTCTGATGGGTATGGGCGTTTAACTCGCAGTGTAAAATGATCATGCTGTACTTTTCAAGCTGAACAACATTCCACACACCACCTGTTCGTGCACTTGCAGATGTTACCTCTGCGGTGAAGGAAAATATACGGCGACTTTCAGGACAGGTCTTTGCGCCTTTACATTTGGTATGCTAACACATGCGCGCAGTGTGGCTGGGTTGGCTTGAGAGAGGCGAGGCGTTTCAGCTGTGCTGCGCAGCGCGTTAGTAATGCACACTGACAGCGATTCTCTGCATCACACTGCATGCGACGGCGTGCTTCTCGTGCAAAGCGCCTTTCGCCTGCGGCGTTTTCTGTTCAGTGTCAGCCTGGATGGAGGTTTGATTGACCTTCCCCTTTGAAGCAGGATGGGGTCTGTGACCTTTGTGTCACTGCTGGTGGTGCTGCAGCATCAGTCTCAGTTCTGTGAAGCTAGTGAGTGTGAGTGTGTGTATGTATATATATAATATATATACACACATACACACATCTGTTCTTGCAAGTATGTGTGCCTTTGTGTCTATCAGTGTGTTTACATCATATGTGTATGTATGTCTGTGACTGCATATGTGTCTGTTTGTATCTGTGTGTCCTTGTGGGAGTGTGTGTCTCTACGAGTCTGTGTGTGTCCTGTGTGTATGCATGTCTGCGGTTGCATGTGTGTCTGTGTGTGTATGTCAGCTTGTGTCAGAGCCGTCATGGCGCAGCGACGGAGGCGGAGAGGAAGAGGAAGTGAGGATGTGTGCCCACTGTTCCCGCTCTCCCTGCCAGAGTCGCCCGCTCTGGCTACGTGAGCATGGCTCCGACCACTCTGACTACCAGCTTCCGCCGGGCAGGCATCGGTCAGACGCCCTGACTGCAGCGTCTCCCCCCCCTCGGTTCTGAACACGAGAGGCTCGGCTTGTCCTCGTTCTCCGCTGGTGGAGAGGCACAGCCTGGCTGCTGGGATACTCTGTCTTTCTCCAACAGAGTTTGTACCGCCGGGCTGATTGAAATGACAGAGTGATATGCTGGCACTCAATACAGGCATCCTCCGACTCTCTGTCATTGAAAGGGCTTAAGAGGAGGTGGTAGGAGGAAATGTGTGTGTGGGTGCACGGCGTGTTTGTGTGGATTAACTTGACTCCCACGACACTGCAGGGGTTGTGCTTATCAACCCTGGGTACTCGCAAGCTATAAATAACATTCCGTGTTTCTGGTTATTGCAGTGCTAAAAATTGATGGTTTCATCATGTGTGGCCTACTGCTCCCGTTGATCCAATTAATTCTAAAGCGCAATCATCGAAATCCTTTTCTTCTAGTGTCAGATGGGGCCACATGATTGTTCGCCATGTTTCGCCAAGCAACAGATTTCACCTGGTTCGTCCTTGGCTGCAAAATATAACTCTTTTTTGTTGTCCATTTGGGCACAATTATCTCTATTTTTGTCTCAGCGAAAGATTTTTCTTCCTTAATTGCTCTATCTTTCCCACAGGTAATCTGGACTCTGTGCTCTTCTTGAGATTGTCTCAAACATCTTAGAGAAACTATCTAATCTGTGTTTTTTAACCAGTTGTGACTATTTGGAGGCATAACTTTGCAATAAACTTCAAAGCATGCTGATTGCAAATTTCAGACAAGTTCTCATCAGTCCTCTAATCAATGTTGCTGCTATAAACCTGCAAGTGCAAGTTGTATACATGATTGATTGTGACTGAGGTGAGACATGGCTCCAAACCCAGGAAACATTGTGATGGGAAAGGTTCCAGATCCAGGAGACGAGGGGGACTCCAGACATATGTATGGTGTAGGTCTGTGGTGGGAGTCTTTTCTCGATAATTTGAGTGTCCTAATGATGTCTCCTCATTGAGAATAATAATTCAAACTTTAGACGTAAAGTTTGTGTGGGATACAGGCTGTGACTGATTCTTACATTTTACAGTGACAGTTTTTGTGGGGGGTTACATACTGATAGAACTGATCTCTATTCTGTACTTTTTTAACCTAGACACAATGCTGCTGTCATCACACTGATTTTGACCCAACAGAATTCAGTACTTATTCACACAACCCTGTTTTATGGTCATTATTACCGCTGTATTTAACAATGTTTGTATATTAGCCTTGTTTTGCCAGTGGTCGAATTTCTATGGGCATTTTATCCCAATTTTCCTATGATACAGTATGTCCCAGTCCTCAATTAACAGTGATTTATACCACACAGACTGCATATTTGTACCTCCCTGGGTGTGATTAATTGTTTGGGTGTTTACACCACACATGCTGCTATACATTCTGTACAGTGTTAAAAGTGCAGGTTTACACCACACTGTATATTTAAGAGTTTTATACCACTGGTTTATACCATGTTTGTTGTGCAGCGTGTTTCCACAGGTCTGTGTTGGCTGCAGTTGTGTAGCCCAGGGTGCGTTCACTGATAAGCCAAGAATTCATGCCTTTGTAGTTTCTCCCCAGTTTAGCACTTCTGCCAGTCCACAGGGCGCAGGGCCAGGCAGTTAAGACGTAAGACATTGAGATAACCTTTTGGCGGTGCGTTCCTATGTATGCCTCAGTACTGATGTGCATCTTCGGTTCGTTTTGTTGTGCAGTTAGTTCATCATCTGCTCCGCGATCCTCTCCGGTCTCCCAGCTCCAAGCCCGTGTCGCCAAGGACAGATTTGCGTCATAGCAACATCGCCTCACAAAAGCACCCATTCATTCCCCCTTCTTGCGGACGGATGTATATTTAGACCTGTATCCAGGGTATGGCATTTTTTTGGGATCTGTAAAGAAAGGCTCATTTGTTGTTCTCATTAAGCGCGGTTCTGCGATTAATCACTGTCAGAGCCGGCGGTAATTAAAAGTAGTCAGGTATCCGAGCACAAAAACGAAATCGGCACGCAGCCGGGCCGCCGCGCACCGCCGCAAGCTTGACTTTTAGGCGGACTCCCTCAAAGACGTAACCGTCGCTTTGCCTCCCCACTTCTCTCGGCCCCTGCGTCACATCGCCCCACTCCCAGGCACGGCAGCCGGCGCTAGCTCAGCGCTAACGAGCCTCGCGTACTTTCATAGAGCGGAGCCGAGACGAGCTTGCTCTCTTTCCCAGCGGTCTATCTGCAAGGCGAGTTCAGAGTTAACGCCGCGGGCCCCCGGGCTCTTCAGCTCAGCAACATTTTTATTCAGCCTTTTGCGCCATCGCATGAATTTTTCAGCGTTTTCCGTTTTCAACTGGCTACTCATGCGAGCTCCATCAAACCCGGAGCGGAGATCAGAGTGGGACAAGTTTAACATGCACACACACACTCACACAGTGTCTGTAAATTTCCCTTCTCAGTGTAAATTGAGCATGACATTTTTCTCCACACACCACCAATACAAGAACAAAACCATTACTGTGAATTAGGTGCATGTCTCAGGAGTGTGTGCATTGCTGTCTTTGTGTACTGTAATTCAGAATGTGCAATCTATAGTTACAAGTCCCCCAGGAGTACCTGCCAAACCACAAAGGTGCAGCCAATCTGTTGGCAAAATGCTGTTGGTGTCAAAGAGAGCGATCATTCCCTGTCAGTCTAAATCCAGCGAGGGTCAACGGTAAACAAGTCTATGTGACTGTAGGAAAGAAACACTGATTGCACTCAGCACATGGCTAGAATACAGGTGCAGTAAATATTACATAGCTTACAACTGCAAGTGTGAAATATCTGTTTGCCTGAGAATGTGAGAGATGAGTGTATGTGTTTGATGGAGGGGAAGTTCAGTGTGTGATCATTGTTTAGGGTTTCCTAGAGCTCGAGTTTGATGTGAGGTAAACTGAGGACCAGGAATCGGACTACAGATTAATTCATCTGGCAGTACCACCGTTTGTGGGTTGGGGTGGGGGTGGGGTTTGCAAAGTGAAATAATGTGTACCTTCACATTTAATGTTCTTCCTTGTACGGCACCCGCCAAACACTGGTTCCTGGCCACTCTGAGCTCTATCTCCCCATATTAACACACTCCCTCCTGCTGATCCTGGTGCAATGTTGTTACCTATCACCTCTGTGCGCCTGCATTACCCTTCCCCCTGTCCTTGGCCGAACATTGGTTCCCGTCAGCTCTTAGCACTGCTGCACGCCGCTTTAACTCCCTGCACACTGGGCTTAGTGGCCAGGGTCCAAGCCCCAGGGCCTGAACAGGTGCCTAAGTCCCCCCCTGCAATGACACCCCCAGCACTGTAATAACTCACCAAATATGGCTGCAGGTAGGGGAGTGACGGTCCAATAACTCACCCAGTATGACCAGTATGGCGGGGGAGGCAGTGGGGGTAATGGCCATTACTGCCACTAGAGTGAGGAGGGCGTGGTCTATGGTGCCCCCCTCTTCCTGGGCATGCGATGGGACAGCCGCCAGTCTAAGGTGTTGTGAGTGGATTGGGTCACCCTGGTTTGAGTGTGAAAAACATGAGACTGCTCAGTCATGGGAGTGCGGTAGAGCCTCTGTCTCATAAAGATAGAGCTTGGCCCAGGGTTTGTGGTAGGAGACTGGCATAGACTGCATGGTCCAGGGTTCATGGTCACCCACATATAAATGGATCAAGTAGCTCACAGCCACAGCAATGTCACAAATTCCACTCTGTTCTGGAGGGACATGGTGTCAACACCACAACTGGCAGGTAGTTCACCTCTATGCTTGGTTTAATCTGATTTTGTGTTAGAAGCAAGATTTGCTGAGTCCAAAAATGAGATACAGTACATTTAAAACTCCTTCAGTAGCACAGTCTGTGTTAGTGTGTGTGTGTGTGTGTGTGTGTGTGTGCTGTGGGTTTAAATAAAGAGAAGGGGGAAATCTGGGTTCAAAGAGACAAAAGAGTAATGTGGGTTTAAATAATAGAGGAGTACATCCACAAAGATGGTTAAAGAGACTGAGTTGCAGTGAGGAAAGGCACTCTGAGGGGAAGATTTTAATTGGTGTATGAGCCGAGACTAGCTCACTTACCTGGGAACAGCCCTCTTCATCAGACCGATCAGCTGACCACAACTGGGCTTGATCAACACTTGAGAGGGAGTCATTTCTGGCTTTATGGTCCCCTCCATTTCATTCTTCATCCAGCTGGTAGGACTATTTACACGTTTGGTGCATTTTATTCAATTCAATATGTAGGACTTGAGTGTTTTGGGAATGATTCTGAGTGCTCTCATCATCCATCATTCAGGCCGTGGCTCAAACAGAGATGTTACAGCGCCAAACTTGACAAACAGAATCAGCACAGCTCCAGAGGCTGTGGGTGCCTCCTTCTTGCAGATGGATGTATAAAGACTAATCCACTCGGTGGCATGAAATTAATGGAATTATAAGGAAATTATTGGAAAAAATACAAAACAAACGGATTCAAACTTGCCACCTCCCAGACACCAGGCAATGCACTCTGCTCTGTTCTGCAGTACACAGTTACTTTGTTTTAATAACTGTTGTGGGCTTTTGGGTGATTTGCTACATTTTGTTCTAATAGCTGTGGGCCTCATAGGCCCTTATTGTTCTTCTATATGCTTCCTTTTCTCCAGCTGAAATGTGGTTAGTGTTCTAGCACAAAATGGCCTCCATGCATCACCCAGGACAGGTGCTGCACATTGCTAGCGGTTGACATGAGACTGCACCATAAATAACTTATAGCAACATGAAAGTCATAAGTTCAATATATTATTATAATTATTAATGAGTACACCAATGCATTCCTTGTAATTCACACATTGAGGCGTGGAAGCGCATCCGTCTTTACATACAGCAGGCAGTTCAATCCAGTCAGAACTTGACTTTTCCCCTCATTTGAAGTCAAAAGTTCTCTCTTTACAACCTGATGGAAATAAGCTGCTTTGCATGCAGACAGATTTATTTCTCTGGTTCTCCCTGAGCACCTCAGGAACCGGTCTCCTTAGGACGGACTTGTTGGAACAGCAAACGGTATTAAAACTAATCCGAATGGAATGACAGGTTTTTTTTTCCCCCCCCGGAAGGAGACTCGTGAAACTCTTCTGAAGACAGTCCTTTCTGTATTCTCCCGGAAAACATACATTATCCTCTTATCCGGGGCAAACTACAGCCTTCATCTCACGCGTCTTGGTACTTTAAGGGGGTATTTTGGGCCTCGGTGCAGGACTCCTGTCAGGCCTGGGCCTAGGGCACAGGAAGGTTCCGTCTCTGCCAGGAAGGGGGGACTGCATCAGGATGAGAGGGAGGAAATTCACCTTAACTCAACCACAGCCCCATGTTCTGCTGGCCCCTCCCCCATCCTCTCATTCCCTGGCTTCCACACAGTTCACCAGCTACTCCCTGCCTCCCCACCTCAGCGGATGTGTGGCGAGTATGCTGGCACAAAAAGGCTACTATGCAGGTGGCTTCCTCACACCATTGGTGGCTGAGGTAAGCCCCCCCCATTGTAAATTGTTTTGTATGACCTGTACACATCTTGTCCTTGTGCCTGTTTGCCCACTATATGCACTTTTGTATGTCGCTTTGGATACAAGTGTCTGCTAAATGAATAAATGTATAAATGTAAATGTAAAGCACTTTGACAACCTTGTATGGCGCAACACGAATGCAATCCATTATTATTACTACTACTAACTATTATTACCCATGTTTCAGTGGGAGAGAGAGTGAAGGGCAGATTCGAGACAGTCTTCACAGGCAGAGGTACAGAGATCTGGGCACAAGCAAAGGTTTGAACAGGTTGGGTGAACACAGGTCTGGGCACAGACAGAGGTGTAGCACACAGGTCTGGGTGCAGACAGGTGTAGCACACAGGTCTGGGTGCAGACAGGTGTAGCACACAGGTCTGGGTGCAGGGTTGCACAGGGTGAGTGTGTGCGTTTGCTCACAGTCCTCCCTTCTGCAGGAGACGAGTGCGGTGGCCGCTCAGGCGGTTCTTCTCCAAGCCTCATTATCCACTGTATCATTACATAAACGCTTACATACAGCACATTTAATCAATGGCTGCAGGACATGAGCCATCTGGGAAAAGAGCTTGCTCTAGAAAGTGACCAGCCAAAGAGCCTCCCCCATTTCTCTCTCTCTCACTCACTCACACACACACACACACACACACACACACACACACACACACACACACACACACACACACACGCACGGCCCAAGAGGAACAGTGGGTTATTCCACTCCTACAGAATAATATACAATAATACAGCTCTATGAAAAGAAATATACTGTGTATCTGCAACACTGAAATGATATACACACACATACACCTCCCTCTCTCTCTCTCTGCCTCCCTCCCCATCCCTCCATCTCTGCTTTTCCTCCAGGCTCTGGCTGTCACAGGCCATTGATCGGGCAGAGTAATGGGCCAGTTTCCCCCCACGATTCCTGCTGGCTTCTCATTAAAATCCTACGATACCAGCATCTGGTTTCTTCCCCCCTATTTTTCTCTCCCCACCTTGCCTCTGACCTCTGCTTCTACCGCATGCGTCTCAGTGAAGCCTCTGCTTCTCGAGGTTGGGCCGGGAATCACAGATGAACCAGCAGAGAATCGACCCATGCAGGACACGTCTGTGAGGGGAAATCTGTGGCTCTCCAGCTGTTCCCTCTGCAGAATGCCCCCTCCTGGAGATCACAGGCCCTCAATTTCCCCTGATGAGAGCTAGGACTGAGATGCCCTGTGTTTCTCTCTCGCTCATTACAGTACTCTTGAAACGTCAAGCTTTAGAGTTTTCATGCAGCCCATTGCGGCACCATCTATCATATGTTTCTCAGTTGTTGTCCTATAAGCTCACAGCACAAGTGGCACTCTACCTATAAATACAGATGCAGGGAACTAAAGCTGACTTTAATGGAAGATTTTATGTGGTTACAGTTACACATATAACCTTAGAGCCTTTTTGAACTGTCAGTATGAGTACAAGAAGAGTCAATTTATTTCTTTAAAAGTAAAGCTGAACCATCTTGAACACTTTGCTATTTGGTACGATTTCTTTGTGAAAGAAACGTGAAGTATGAGTTTAAGGGGTTACAGCTGTAGATAGCACTAGAACTTTCTATATCCAAAGGCGTTTGCAGATAAACTGAATGTTAAATTCATTCTAAGTCATTTCATGCATTTAGCAAGTTGTATAGATAAAGGACATTTGACATTTCTATTCCAATGTCTTTCTACGAAATTAGAACAGAATACTCAAATTCAAAGGTTTTGCTTATTGCTGGAGTTCGATGGTCTGCTCGTTTAAACGAGCAAGAGATCCAGTGTCTCTCAGACTTGGCATGGAAGCCATTTTAGGATGAATGAGGATTAATCGCTGCTTCAACCATCCATGGGGGTTTTGGTTCAAACAGAAATGAATCTTCATTAATCTCCAGCTGGGTAACTGAGAATGCTAATACAATGTGTGGTGTCTCGATTCACTTGGCAGAACCCTTAAAAACGCTTCCTGCAGGTGAATGAAATTATATGCATATGAAGAGTCAATGCAGAAAGCACTGCTCTTGCAAAGATACAGCAGTTATTTTTTTGAAGTAAAATATGTTTAAAGTAATGGGGCTGTCTGTTGGAATGAGCTGTCCTGTGGGTAATATATATGAGGGATTATATTTAATATTTACCTTATTCCAAGTGGCACTGTTGATGTATGAGGCTAGTGTCACTGAAGCACTTGGTAAATGTTGGGACTTCATGGCAATGATTCTGGTGGTATGGCTGTGTGTTTTAGTCAACTAACATAAGGCATAATATGACTGTAGATACAGACTCTCTCTTCAACCCCTCTGAACCCAGGTCACATGCTTTGAGTACCCACTGAAAGAATTTTTGAAGTTTTGCCCCCTTTTTGAAGAAGCTAATCTGTTATAGTCGGAGTCTGACAGTGTGCACACAGGAAATTGAAATTTTGAGAATGGAAAATTGAAAACCCTCAAGCTGTGTCATTCTGCGTACAAATATATCGCTGACAGTTCTCTAGAAAGGGCCTGTCACCATGTATTCAGTTGGCAACCCCCAGGATAATGCAGTCTTAGTGCTGTTAGGTTTCACTCTTAAATAGCCAGGGCCCTCCTGGAAGAGCAACAGGGCTGGTCAGACTCAACCAGAGATGGCTCACTGCATCCCAAAATGCCTAAATGATTGCTTGTACTACATCATCAGCTTCCAGGCTCACAAATGAATCAATAAAGCTTGTGTCATGTCATTAGTCTCCGAGCCCACAGCCTTCATTTCTTTCATTTCACTTTGAAGGCCTCAGTAACTTTCTCATTCCTTTCTCTCACTGCCATTCCTTACTCAGCTCCCCTCTCCCCCCCAGTTACTGCAGAAAGCTTCGCCGTAGCCTTTATAGCCTCCTGGCTAACTGGTCAGTCAATCAATACCTGTACTGATTCCCATTCTTACTCATGCTATCGCTAATTAGGCTACCAGTCAAAATCCTGGGTTGCGCCACATTCTCCTACTTACTCATACTAATCACAATCATGATATCCTCAAGGCATTTCACAGTTTTACCCCAGTGAACCTCAGGCTTTCAGTCTTTTGCAGTATTCATCACCTGGGCAACCTCTCTCCTCTCTCTTCCCCCACTACTCTCCCCTCTCTCCTGAAAACCACCCATTGCACTTTCCCCTGTCACTCCCTCCTTATTCTCCTCCCTCCTCCGGGTCTCCGAAGTTGCCATTACTGACTGTAGTGCTTGGTCTTGCCACCACCTATATAACCCTATATAACCCAGAAACTTTCCCCATCCTGTCCTAATGTGCCACAGAGTAGCCTCTCTGCTGCATCCACTTGCTTGCATCCTCCCGCAGTCTTCATTGCCTACCATTCACTGGGTTTGTCAACAGATCATATACAGATCCAATCAAAAGGGCTGCACCCCTAGATCCCTCCTCCAGGATCTCCCGCCATGGAAGCTGCAGCACCAGCACATGTTCCACTTCAATCCTGGCCCTTTGCACCCCCAGCTCCATAGCCCAGGCCTGTGCCTCCCCCACCATTACTGCCACCTCCCTTTGAACCATTTCCATTTTCTTTTGGATATCTGTGTTGCATTCACACCCCTGGCCTCCCATAGCCAACCAGCTATTACTGTCTCTTGTGCAAGCGATGTTTGATTTTAGTAAACCACTGCTGTTAACACTATTTGCAGTGCCTCATCTCCTGACCTCAAGGGTGATTACAGCCTGCACCTTAGCAGCCTCAAACTCAGCAGTGACAGGCCAGCTTTGTTGACTTACTACACAACCCCACAGATGTAGCCTAAAGCATTTTAGCTTTACTCAGGCTTTTCTTGAGTATCTCCACCATTAGTCTTTGAATTTGACATGGATGCAACTAGCTGTTTGTCATTGATTACATTATTGTCATTTAGCAGATGGACTTATCCAGAGTGACTTACAATTTTATCTATTTATACAGCTGGATGTTTATTGAGGCAATTCTAGGTTAAGCACCTTGCCTGAGGGCACAACAGCAGTGCCCAACCTGGGAAAAGAGCCTGCGACCATTCAGTCACAAGCCCTGCTGGCTACCACTACCCAGCACTGCTGTCATACATAGGTATATGATATCATATATATATATGTATATAATACGCATATAAAAATGTGCCAGCTAGCTACAAATTCTTGGCTAAAAGGTCTTGTGAAATGTTTATTTTTGTATACTGAAGCTAATAAAACCCATGCCACAATCAGAAGGGGCCACTGACATTGCTTTTAATTGAGGCCAACCAATTAATAGGCAGTCCACAGGATGAGTGCATTTTATTGACTGCGTAAACACATTACATTACTAATACCCAACAACCTAGATGGCTTTCTTGGGAAGAAATTTTTATTTTTTCCTGGAATCAGCTTGCAATGTTCATTATTATTGTACATTTTATATGAATTTGGTACTGGTACTTAGTACTGGACTGGATGCCTAACTCTAATTACCACCAATCTGTAGCACCCACCTGACCAATGCACGGTAGCCATTTTGAACCCGAACACCACATCACCACACATCAGCTGAGGCAGGGATTTGTTTATACAATTAAACTCAGGGATGATTAGATGGCCAGACTGAGAGATTCAGGTGGGAGAGTTTGGCTAGAGCCATGGGGAACACACCTACTCTTTGTGATAAGTGTCATAGGATCTTTAATGACCACAGTTAGTCAGGGCTACTGAACTGCTGTACATGAATGCAGTAACTATAGTTTTTGCAAATCAGACATCTCTGCATGTGACCAGAGTACTGAATCAGCTTTGCAAAGAAACTTTAATTTGTCTATTGGTGTTATTCCAAGGTGAAAAAACGTGATTGCGATCACCATTTTCAACATAACGTTTTATTAAAATGGAATATTCATTCTAGAAAAACAAGGGGGACAACAGATTGAACTACCTGAAATGACCCTCTGAGGAAGTAGTTTTTAATCTAATATCCACTAATGATTGCACAACTATGAAAAAATATTTAGACACGTTATTTCCCAACCAGGATGTCAACCAAACCATAGTTTTTTTTATAGATTTAGGTACATACAGTATATACCAATCTTCTTCTTCTGCATTAGAAACTATGGTTGTCATATTCGTTACTGCGTTCTGTTGGCAGATAGAACTCCTGTTGAAAATAAGTTTTCAAGAAATGTCATTTCATAATTAGATTTAAATTATGAAAGAAACTGAAAACATCTGAATTATGTTACTTGGTGGATTAATGTGGTTCCACTCATTGAGAGGAGTAAAGCTTACCACAGTGCTCACAGCAGATTGGCCTCTGAGCCAGTTAATAGCAAATGGCTGTTTTCTGTGAAAAAGGCTTAAGAGACTTAAATGTTAAGTTAAAAAAAAAAAAAAAAAAAAAACTTCCTTTACTGGATTTATGGGGTCCTGACAAAGTTGATGATACCATGAGGTATGAACAGCAACTGTGGAGCTATTAACTTTTCAGACACCCTTATCCAGAGCATCTTCCATACCTTAAATATTACCCATTTACACACCTTGATATTTAAAGCTTAAAGCAATTCGGGGGTGGGAATCAAACGAGCAACCTTCAGTTTATAAGCCCAGCTCCACCACCGCTGGACCTGTTGGCCAATCTCCTGTAGATACAAATCAGTATAGAGGGGACCTCATTTGTAATGACTCATTCGGTGTTTCCTACAGCACAGTCTCCCCACTACTTCCCTGATTTTCCCAGGATATTTCCTCCAAGTACTATCCAGACATGGCCATACGTAGCTTCAATCACAAAAAATCATCATCTTTCACAGATGTATAATATATAAACAGTGATAGTATATTTGCCTTGGTTGCTGATTCAATCAAAGGGTATCAGTGGCAGACATCTGTATTGAACAGAAAGTGGTAGGGGTGGAGTGTTATAACCTCACAGAGGTCCACTGTTGCAGGTCGTCTCGCTTGTGTCACATGATCATTTCTAGAAAGCATCAAGCACGTTTCCATTAGAGACCCATCAAGCTGACTGAAAATACCAACAGCGATAAGACTACCAAAAGTACAGCTCAGGACACAGGACACACATAGAAGCAAATCAGTCTCCATGGCAACTGACAGTCTCCCCTGCGGTTGGAGAGACCCCACTGCACCCCTGCACGTTCTCCTCAGGAGACATCTCCACACCCGCTTACTATGTCCTCCCCAACCTCGACCGCTCATGGCAACCTCCACTGTCGGGCTTCGAGTGAGCACATTTTCTGCATGCGGGCAGACACAGGTTTTACGAACCCGTACAACACTGTGCACTCCAGCAATTTCCAGGGATATTGCTGGTGAAATGCAGTTTGTGGCCAAAGATGAAAGGTCAGTGTGGCTAAAAGCTCAGCCGACTCGATTCTCATTCTCCTCACTGCTGTGGCATCGGGCCATAAGTGAGACCAGCTGCCCTCCTGCAGCAGGATCTTTCAATGTTCATTATGTTCATACATCTGCAACAGAAATTTATATTATGACACTGGGGGCACCATTATTATATCTGAAGGACAGATATTCCATGTTTGTTAGTTAGCTTCATATCTGTTTTATTACAAGTCTTGTAAATTGTATTTTCCCTCCTGTTTGGGAAACATTCTAACAGCACGATTTTCTCACGGCTTTCACAGAACCATCCTGTGCATATTATGCACGGCGCGTCCGACCGCCGTTCCCGCATCTCCCGGATTTAGAGGCAGGAATATTAATGTGACGTTCAGACTTGATGAAGATGTGGCACGCACGTGCCGCCGCGGGACTGTCGCTGCGGTAACGGAGCGAAAGCACGGCTCTGAGATTTACCCCAGCCCCGACGCCGAGGGAGTGAAACATGGTGAGAATCATGAATCGTGTATGGCATTTGAAAGAATAAGCCTGAATACCGCACCACCTCCATCTCTGTGCAATGTAAGTGTGTGTGCATTTATGATTTATACATATACATATATACAGTATGAGGTCAAAACTTTGGGTACATCTACTTCTAGAAAGGTGTTTTTTTATTTTTACTATTTTCCACATTTTAGAATAATAGTGAAGATTTCAAAACTATGAAATAACACAAATGGAATTATACAGTGACCAAAAAAGTGTTAAACAATCAAAACTCTTATATTTTTGATTCTTCAACGTAGCCAAATTTTTTTTAAATTAATTTTTTAATTAACTTTTGACTGGTACTGTATATGCTCTGCATTAACACATGTGATCTGCAGAGCCACTGGTCTTTCTCCCATGTCGTTAGCTTTCAGTACACAGGCCTGTCGACCTCTTTACCATTGAAGAAGAGCTTTAGCTCATGAGGCAACCTGTCTTCGCAATGACCAGCAAGACTCAGCTCGACTGTATTGCACTCTGTGTTTACCATGGTGGATGTGCTAGGACATGCTAGTTCTTGGAAATATGAAGGTACATTTTAGGGTGTAGATAGTATGTCTATGTGTGTGGTGTGTGTGTGCGTGTGCATGAGAGTGTGCATTCACTATGATGTTATTTTGATGGTGGAGATGGTTTTGACACAGAAGCTGCTGATGCAAAAAGAGCCCACAGGGGAACGTACGGCAAAAGCTTAGCCCAGTGATAGTTAATATCGTACGCCAGCGCGCCCTGAGGGATTATCGTCCTGATTATCAGTCACAAGGAACTGTGGGAAGTTAAAGCAGCTTCTGCAAAACTTGGGTAATCCTTTCATAAGCGGCACCGCTGATGCGCGCTGGCTCACAACCCGCATATTAACGTCTAAAGTTGTGAGGGGCAGGCGGCTGATTTGAGCGTGAACATTCACCACATGGAGAAATTGGATTTCCCAGGGATCTGCATGGTTCGGAGATGCGCGGTGTCGAGGTGGCAGCGGGGAGCAGGGTTGGAGTGGAACACAGATAAGACTGGCTGACAATCTCCCTGCTGAATTTCTAAAACCTCAATGTCCCAATTCTATCAAAAAATATTTGCCAGACCATACACCTATTTGTGTTAATGGAACCCATTTAATATCACATATAAGCCCACTTACTGTCACTTTTTAAATTATGTATTAGAAGCTGTACAGTGTCTTAAAATTCAATATGTGACCGAGTAAGGTGCCCATAGATTAAGGCTGTGTTCAGCCAAAGTGTTCACTCTTAGATCTGGGTCTAGTTTCCTGATTGAATTCTCAGTGTGTATAAATTAATTATCATAAATATGCTTTCCCCATGTAAATAATACCCTTCTTGTTGTCAGATTTAATTTGATTCTGTATGTATTTATTCCAATGACAGCAGGATTATATTTAGCCAAAATGTTTTAGAAATTCTGTACAGTAGACACAGTATCCCTGCCTCCCCACCACCAAACACACTCATTTCTACACCCAGGTGGACACACACATTAACACACATTCACACACACTCACACACAACCAACTCACAGAAACATTATCGCCATCAAAAAAAAAAAAAAAAACTTGGCACAGCAGTAATTACACTTGGTGGTGAAACACACACTGACTTTTACACATACTGACTGTACACAGTGATGGACTGTAAGAAGTGTCTGATATGAGACAGAACAGTAATACTTGACAGGTGTGACAGTACTAGAACAGATAACAAGGATGAGATAATACTGTGATAGATAACTGGACATTACTGTAACAAACAACAAGTATGAGACGGTACTTCAAGAGGTAACCTACGTAAGATAGTACTGCACAGGTTACAGATATGAGAGTACTGTAATAGTTATGATAAAGTGCTGGAACCATAATGAATCAGGTGACCAGAATGACAGAATATTGGAACAGGCCTCAGGTAATGGATGTGATACAGTACTAGGTACTGTAATAGGAACTGATATGAGTATGATGAGTATGAGGCTATACCCATGTACTTGATATAAGATAGTAATGTTACAGATGTCATGAGATTGCTGTACAAGGTAACATACAACACAGTACTGTAATAACTGACAGGTATATGACTATTATTACAGGTGTGATGGTACAGGAGAAGGAACTGGGTATATTATAACCATGTATTCTGGGATGTAGAGACCAGAGGGCTGCTAGGAGTTGATGGTTGTACAAGTCAGCTTTATTCCATGTGCTTTACAAGGATATAAATAATGACCAAAATTACAAAATCTGTACTGGAAGACCAAGCCTATGTACAAGAGTTAGTCTGCAGTGAGGTCACCATTAACTGCCCCTAATACAATCTCTTTTAATCTTTTAAAATGTATTTATTTATTTACTTTTTTTTAAATTGGTACCACATTTCCAGTGCGATGTCCTGCAAATTTCATTACATTACACGTTTTGAGCAATGATTTGGCAAAATATCTATGTACATGAGGACTGTGTTTTTATTCTTGAATGGTAATACTGTGGAGAAATATTACATCTGACTTTTAATTACAGCTCAGCCCCACGAGAAAGTATACATTGCTTTCCGTCTCCGACCCGAGTTCAGTGTAAATTAAACAAGTGGGTTTTTTCAGCTCGAACCCGAGTTCAACGTAGCCATCTGCACATTCAGGGGCTACAGGTACTTTTTCGTTATTTTATTTATTTATTTATTTTTCATTTTTTTGGATGGCAATCATTTTCAAGCCCAGCTTCAA
The DNA here is from genome assembly GCA_019176425.1 of Megalops atlanticus. Taxonomy (NCBI): domain Eukaryota; kingdom Metazoa; phylum Chordata; class Actinopteri; order Elopiformes; family Megalopidae; genus Megalops; species Megalops atlanticus. The sequence goes on from CM032897.1 coordinate 18,048,626, forward strand.
TTCAGCATATCATATAAAAATAATGTAACATTAAGACAACATTGACCATAATTGCACAATAAGAATAATTATGATAATAATAATCAAGAATGGTAATATAAGTAGTAATAATCTTATTAAACATTAAATGCCTGGCAGAATGAATGTTGAATCAGATGGCGTGTCAGTTGTTAGGTCGTGTGTCATCCGCTGTCGCAGTGCTGGCTGCTGATCTCTGGGAGAGCAGACCACATCTGCGTCAGGGCAGTCCATTCACATTGTGCATATTCAAATTCATATTCATATTCATACTCATACTCATAATGTGTCCCTGTCCAAAAAAAAATAAAACCCCAAAACTAAAAAGGCGAAACAGAAGTCCCTTATCCCGTGCTGCTTTCAGACGTTCCCGTTACTTTTGAGGTGAGACAGCCATTAGGTGAGTGTGTCTCAGCAAAGGTAACCACAGCTACCGTTCCCCAGGGCAATGCGGCCGTCCAAAAAAGGAGTTCAGAGGTCAAACCTGTGGCTCCTCCTCCCAGGCAACAGGGGGCGACATTACGATGCCCAGCTGTGTGGCTGGGGCCGGAGCTGGCGTGGAGGGAATGGAGTGGATGAGCTGGATGTAGAGGTTGGGGATATAGCCATGCCGGTGGTTTCTTCAATCAATGTGTACATTCAGTTAAAACTGATTTTGTAAACGTAGTCCTTGATCACCATGTGTGTCTGTGAGTGGGTCCGCGTTTAGGGCTTGTAGTCCTTTAACACTGTGTGTACAGGGCAGTAGTCCTTTAACCCCGAGTCTATGACAGGGTGCATGTTTAGGGTTGTAGTCCGTAAACACCGTCTCTGCAAGAAGGTCCATGTTTAGGGTTGAAGTCCGATAACCCCCGTCTCTGTGAGAAGGTCCATGTTTAGGGTTGTAGTCCATTAACATCGTGTCTGTGAGAAGGTCCATGTTTAGGGTTGTAGTCCTTTAACACTGTGTGTAAAGTGGGTCCATGTATAGGCTGGCTACATTCTTTGCATTCCACAGTAAAAGACATGAGCGTCCGGCACTGCCCTGCAAATGAGATTACATCACTTATCCAGAATGTCCCTCAAAAAGCGCCGTCTCTGAGCTGGACCCCACCCCCCCCTCGTCACTCATCCAACACGGACTTCATGCTCTTGACAAGCTACACTGCGAACCTTAATCTACAGAGTTTAAAAAAAGGATGAAAACAAACGCTTCACTGTGAAATAACATCTCCTTCCTGTTTTACTCGGGAACATGGGCAACCAGTGCTGTTTCTCCGCTTGCCGTTAGACTCTGCTCCCTCTCGCGTTCTGAGGACACAACCACTTCTTTCTCCCATACTGAAGATTTAAAGTAAATCTCTTTGCCTCATGTGAAAAACACGCCGGTTACAGAAAAAATGTGTCTTAAACCATGTGTAAAAACAAACTGCTTTAAAAATCAAGGGACAAGATAATAGAGTGAGGACATTTGCAAGACATGTACATTCAACTTGATAAAGTACGATTTTGCTACATTGTGTACAAGCAAGACATCCTTCCTAAGCAGTCCGTTCCTACTGTGGGCATCTGGGCTGAACTCATCAAAACTCCCTCCGTTTTTTTTTCCTCCGGTCACCCCCTACGGGTCATCCCCCCAGCAACAGCTCTGGATGCACTGGGTTGGGGGTTAAAGATCTCAAACACTGTGCAGTGTGGCTCTTAGCAGCATTACGGTTTAGTTTTCATTCAGGCGGTCGGGGGAGGGCTGGAGAGACTGCCCCAAAAGGGACTCAAAAGAGGTGAGGAGGACTGTGGGGCGGGGAGGAGGTTGGGCCGAAAAAAAGAAGAGAGCAAAACGGCTGTATCGCGGTCAGGAGAACGAGAGCGGAGTGACTGACACGCGGGCTGACTCTGGGCCCACTGCTGCCCCCCCCCTACAGGCCAGGACAGAGAGGCGCAACCCTGGGGGTCAGCGGTCATGCATCTGCTGCTCTGCGGCGGGTGTGCACCCGCGGGGGGGAGAGTTCGGGGTGGTGGTGGGTGGGTGAGAGAGAGAGAGAGAGAGAGACAGCGGCAGCGTCATCATGCAGCGGCCACAGTTAACGGCGGGCGGTGAGAGAGGTCACAGGTCGCTTGGCCCGCGGCTCGGCAGGGAGGGGCCTCTAGAGGGCGCTCTGAAAGGCACACACTCAGGAGCGGACAGTGGGTGTATATTAGAAAATAGTGGTCTCATACTTGGTGTTGACTCCTCTCTTGGCCTCCTGCCCTGGCTCCACTATCCATGGCACATTGGCGTGGCCCTTTTGATCCATCGAAGGCTGCTCCATCTGGGAAAGAAAGAGGGGGAGGAGAGGGGGGCGTGGATTTTTGATTAAAATTCACACACACGCACCCGCAAACACACAAGCGCACACGAAAACACGCACACACAGGCACACAAGCGCACACACACAAACACACACACTAAAATGGAGGCTCCCGCCACTCCCTGGAGTGTTTAGACAGTGATTGGAGAGACACACATTTACACATTAATCTTGTTCCAGTTTTACTGAACCTCCACTGCGCTGATGAAGTGAAGGATTTGATGGAGAAATGAAATGGTGAACGGTGTGTCAAGTTCTGAACACCCTGTCCTGTCTCCTCCTGATGACTCCTCCCCCCAAATCTCCCACATCCCTCCTATCCAAAGACACCCAAACACCACTCTACCAAACTCCTCCAATCCTATCTCACAAACATGCCCCTTACCTCAACGCATTTGCTGGGTCTAATATGCCTTTCCAACAGCCAGTCAAAAGGTATATCTTAGCATCGCAGGCCAAATTCAAAGTAAAACCGAATCCCCTAATCTAAAATCCAAATATGTACAAAACTGGGCCACTGAATGTTTTTATTTCTATATCGAAGATGAAACACAGGAAATGAGTGAAGACAATACAGAGGAAAGTTAATTCTCATTTAATATGCATCTATATCTGAACCCTTATAGACAATTATGATTAAATAGAGAATTATGATGAACTGTTGAATTCCATTCAGCTGAAAGTAATTTCAATTCAAGTAACTTGTTATTAAATGTGACACAGCACAGTCTGCCAGGAAACGGGGGCGACAAGGGATGGCGTGATCATAAGAGCGAGAGAATGGAACGAGACGGAGAAATCAGGGACCAAAACGAGGCAGAGGATGAGGGCACACGGATGGAAGCCACCAAACTGACAGGCGAAAGACAGAAAGAAGGAAAGAAAGAGTGAAAGAAAGAAAGGAAGGAGAGAGAGAGAGAGAGAGAGAGAGAGAGAGAGAGAGAGAGAGAAAGAAAGAAAGAATAGAAAAAAGGAAAATGTAAGGAGACCTGAAATTGAACTTTGTGAGGATGAAGGAGTCGTGAAGGAGGAAGAGGAGGGTGGAGAGGAGGCCGGTGGGGGGTGTATATATGCCCCAGGGACCAGCGGCTAGAGGGGTGCATGACCTAGGGATGGAACACAAGGGCACAAAGGTCAAAGAGTCCGGTCGGCATGGCAACACTGTGGCACACCCACGCACACACACACACACACAAAGTGGCACAGATGGTACGATGTGCAGGAAGAAAATTTTTTTAAAAATGCACAGATCGACACACACAGGAAAGAGAGGACAAAGAGGAGAAGAAGTGGTGCTGAACCACAGAGGATAACCCAGTTTATACGAGAATGTGGAGAAGACAACCACAAGGACTCAGAAATGGAGCACAGCTCTCATTCTTCCGAAGTGGCGTTCAGTTAAAAAAGTTGCCACTCTGACCTGCTGGTACTGAGTAATATCAGTACTGTCTTCCTTGGATCTACTGGTACTGAGTGACATCAATAACATCTCCCTCAGACCTACTTGTACTGAGTAATATCAGTATTGTGTTGGTCTCACCTGCTGGCTCTGAGTGATATGAGGATTGCCTTCCGACCAGCTACTGCTGGTTGATATCACTCTGTCCTGCTGCCGTTGAGTAATATAAACATGAGCGATATCTTCCAAAACCTTATCCAGCCCCAGCCCCAGCCCTGATTCTCTAACTGTTCTGATCTCCACATGACTGCAAACAAAAGAGGTGCAAAAATGACGGGCTGCACTGAGTACTACCCTGAGGGACCTGCACTGTGAAATCTCTGTAGTGTAGATACAACATATTACAAGGGCAGAGCACACCAGCGTAGCCCTGTATGATATAGTACAGGGTCCCTGCAATATATTCATTTAGTATAGTATGGAGTTCTATGTATAGAATGTAGTATCGTTATATGTGTATATATAGAACAGTACAGGGTTCTGTTCAGTGTAGATATGTATTCAATAGCACAGGCCCCTGCAGCTAGCCAGAGAGCCAGGGCTCAGCTCTCTGCACGCTGCGCTCATCCATCAACCTCATCTTTAAGAGACTTTAGGGAGAGGAAGACGGAGCGCAGCGTTTACAGATCAAAGGCGTCCCTCAACTCTCGTCCCTGGCTCACCTGCCACCGAGTGCGAATTGAATACATCATACAAACACACACACGCTCACACACGGTCTCCATGGACAGGGATATGTGAATGGTCTGTGGGATTAGAAGGTAGCTAAGCAGAGGGGCAAGCGGATGAATGTGACACTCTCTGCACAGAGGTTATCTCTCCGGTGACAGCTACGCGGCGCGGTGACTCACTGAGACAGAGACTGAACTGCTTACATACGGGGGGTGATGGGAAAAATGGCAGGGAGAAAAACTCAGTGGGGTTAGAATGGGACAATGAGGTCCAGAGGAAGAGAAAATAAGAGCGGAGATTCTGAATGAGGCAGAGATTCAGACAGGCAAGACTGTGTAACAAACACAATGATTCTCTGTTACAAAAATAGCGACTCACAGTGTTACAAACACACTGGCTCTATGTTACAACCATGACGACTCACAGCGTTACACACTGAGTCTGCCTTACAAACACACTAAATGACTGACCCCATGTTAAAAACATACTGACTCTGCGATATAAACATTCTTACTCAGTGTTATAAACACACTATTACTATACAAAGGCATAGACTGTGTATTAAAAACACTCACTTAATAGCAGAAACAGAGTACACTGACTGCATTGTATAAACAAAACAAATTATCTCTATCGCTAACCGCGCACCCCGACCACTGTAAGAACTGAGCACACTCAATCAATGGTACCGAGAGTACTGACTTGATGGAAAAAATAAAATGACTCTGGTATAAACAGCAGACTAACAGTATGGGAGGAACAAAGTGCAGAACGTCAATGATAAAAACACACTGAGACTTTGGTATTACCAGACAGCATAGATGGTAACAGGCAGCACTGTATGGTACTTCTCTATTCACAAATAGACCAGAGTGCCAATGCTCTACTGTATTTGTAGATGACTCACATTATCACCAAGTGACTAATGTAAAATTTGGTAGTTCATCGCCATTACAGTGGGGTATTGGGGCAGCTCAATTCTACCCCCACACAGCTTAAGTAAAGTTGTGAAATGAATAACCAATGATAGTATAAACCAACCAGGAAGAGCAGAGTTACCCAGCAACCACAATGTTCACCATGAGACACAATAAGAATGGACATGTTACCTGTGAACTATCACAGGTGGAAAAGTTACTGTGTCAGGTGTATTTCATTGGTGACGAGGCTGAGTCAGGCACATTTTGTGAGATGTTATGTGTGGAGGGAGTGGTATGAGGTGCTACTGGTGGACAGGTTCGTTCCACCAGGGTGTGGTGTGGGATGTTACTGGTGGAGAGGTTGGCTCAGCATGTGGTGTAGGATGATACATTTTAGGAATGAGTGACTTCATTCGTTTATAAATGGCTGATGACCACAGTCCTGTTGTTCCACAGCCCCTTTCGTTAAGCCTTCATTTTCACGAATATTTTGTTGATGCTGGTGTTTTTTATGGTACTCAGAGATGAATAAAAAATGCAGAATATTTATGAGTACACATTTTTGAACTATACTATACTGTATTCTCTGTGTTCTGCCTCCTCTCTCCTCATCTTGCTATCTCATGGTTTGGTGAGTCCTTGTTTCCTTGCGCTCAGCTTCACAGATTGCACCAAGTGTAAGCTAATCACACTAGCTGAGTGCTGTATTTTCTTTTAGGACCCTTTGTTCAGTAATCAGCCATTATAAATATTGTGGCCTTTTCTATTCATTGCTGAGTACTGTAAAAAACTCAATAGCCAATTAGCAAACCTAAACTCATATTGTTTGTAACAATCATCCCAACAACATCACTATTGTGGAAACGAATGTAAAACAGCCAGGGCAGTGGAACTGCAGTTATGGGGTTTATCCAACGGTTGCTAAGGAAATGATGAAATCTCCTTTCTGGCGTGTCGGTAGGCTGTTTGGGGGACGGGACTATGGCAACACTCACAGACTTGCGGATGTTGACGCGGGGCTTGGGGATGGGCTTGCCGGGCTTGTTGTCGAAGCTCTCGGGCAGCGTGGACGAGCCGTGGCCGCTCTTCCGGGCCTGGAGGGCCAGCTGGTACGCCACCTCAAAGGCCTGGCCCAGCGTCAGGATGATCTCATAGGCTAGGTTCTACAACACACAAAAACAAGTCGAAATTACTTCATGTATAAAAATGTAAACATGGCCACTTTCGTACCAGTTCCTGCCACAGTTTCAGGCATGGACTAAGAATGTATTCACCTGACAGTATTCGCCTGACCCCACCAAGCATTTCAAACCATGGCAACAATTTCTGACTGACCATGCTTCTTAGCAGAAATGTGTCCCTCCCACATTGAATCTACCCCTGAACAGTGCTGGCCTACACAGTTTGAAATGGTCTGGCGAAACAGTCGTCAGTGTTCACAGGTAGTGCCGGCTGCAGTGCCTGCCGTCGTAGACAGGGGGCGCCATGCGGGGCACTCACCACGTCGAAGGCGGTGAACACGTGGCAGTAGTGGTGGCTGGACTTGAGGTCTTTGGTGATGTAGGCGAAGGTGGAGAGGTCCTCCGGGTCCTGGGCGGCGCAGGAGATGTTGCGGATCTCGTGCTCGGCGATGATGTTCTGCCAAGGTTCGGGGGGGACAGAGAGCGGCAGGGAGTTATCATCTCGCAGCGCTTAAGCACTCCAACAGCCCGCCCTCGCTGAGAATCCATTTGGTCAGGGAACAAATTGCACACCTGTCACTGGCAAGTGCTTTCCCCCATTCTTTAAGTATAGTAAGCCCTGAATAATTCAGGCATCTTACTCTCAGACAGTGCAAGGAACACGTGTATTTCCTTAGCTCCCAGAGATGCCCTAGCAGCCTACCTTGTTGGTGGCATCGATAAACTTGACCCCCTTGTAGGAGACGGAGAGGACTATGGTCGGGACCTTCTTCATCTGGTCTGTAGACTTCTTGGAGAGTAAAACAGGGGACAGGAGAAAAACATAGAATTAGCCGAATGCTAACCAGGGTCTGACTTCATCTTCATGTCGTGAACATTCAGATTGCCATCAAAAATCAGCCAAAACAGGACCAACACAATTGGTCAACTTCATGACTCTGTCTGTTGATCAGCAGGTTGTGGTTTTGCCCTTTAAAGACATTACCAAGATGCTCGATTTTTTATTCAATGTAATCATTCCATCGATCATCTAAGTCCCCTGAATGCATTTATTACAAAGCAGGCAGCAGTTTAGAGATGAAATCATTTCTCCTGCAGTGCATCTTCAATCAGCTTTAACAGTCGTGGTAGGAAGAGCGGAAATAAAAGTCATTTTAGCCGGCTGGCTAGATCTAAAAGACAAGACCAGATGCAATTCACATCCAGAATTCAAATAAATAAAGCTTTATTAGTTTGCTGCTGCAGGCAGAACTCAGAACGCTGTGTGTTGCGGCAGAACTGCTTCTTACACATGTCAGTTACAGACAGCAACAGATGACAAATGGCTCGGTCAGTAATGCTGTTAAAACATGATGAAGTGCCATCAAAACTGTCCAACAGAAACACACGGTGACAATTATTCCCTTTTCAATAAGTGAATTCAGCACAGCAAAGATGTTTAAGGGGCCGCTCTTCACTTTCTCTGTGTCTTACAGGCTTAGTCCTTCAGTCTTTTTTTGTGCCGCAGCTTATGGCCTGTGAGGAACACTCTGGTACCCTTCATTGTCTTAGAAAACCTTCCTCCTGCCAGGCTGGTTTTTTAAAAAGTCCTCACCTAGCAAATTCCTTATTATGCAACCCACGGATCAGAAATAACGCCTCTGAAATAACTTCAGCATCCCCCCCTTTGCCGTCACTCCGCGCTCCCTAATATATTCCGCAAGCAAAATATTAATATTTACCGCTCCGACGCTTTTTCCGCGGTTTTGTTTGCTTCAGCATGTTTCCAGGGCGCCTGATTCCTGTCAAAACCACCCCCCACCCCATTTCAAATGGGAGTAAAGCACTGACACAGGCAGTACATTTCCGCCACAGACACAAGGAAGGAGGAAATGGAGGGGGCATCATAAATTCATATGGGAAAATATCCTTTCCTGAGGGAGTTCTGTAAATGTCTCTTTTCTTTTTTGGCCAGTGGGCTCTAAGCCGTGCTCGGAGTCTGGCCGAGTGACGGAGGACGACACAGACCTGGTGCTGTGCCACGCGAGCGGATGAAGTGAAACCGAAGCAGAGCACCAAGCTGGGTGCGAACGAGCTGATTAGCAGGCAGGTGGGGGCTTGCAGAGAGTACAGCGTGAATATCAAACAGCTTCTGCGGCGATGACTGGAATGTTGTTTTTGCCACCTTTGCGAGGACGCACAGTCGCTCTTTGCTGTAGTTCGATGAGAAAGCTCATATTTAACTACTTGTTAAAGTACATGGAGCTCTGCGTTCTTTGCTGGTTTTTTCTACCCTGTGTTTTTGCCTATTTTTTTCTTGTGGAATGGGCCGATGAAGCAGAGCAGAGATGCTACGTTGCTAATCACCAGATGTCAATGGCGTCAAATAGCAAATCACCAAGTGTGACTGGCGCTGCATTTCAGATCACCAGGTCTCAATGGTCCTGCTTTTCAAATCACCTGAATGGTGCTGCATTTCCAATCACCAAATGTTGAGTGCTAAATTTCAAATTGCCAAATGTCAAGAGTGCTGCATTTCAAATCACCAAATGTCAAAAGTACTGTATTTCAAATCACCAAATGTCAAGAGTACTGTATTTCAAATCACCAAATGTCAACACTGCTGCATTTTAAACTCGCCACACGTAAATGGTGCTGAAGGTTTTAAAGACAGACAGAAGCCTTGTTCCAGTCTGGATGGCTTACAGGGGTGGAGATATCCCCCAATTTCCGTGACCCCAATGAACAAGGAGAACCCCAGGTAAAACAGCACAAGGCTGGGCAGGGTAGGACAGAAGTAAAAGCAGTCGTTCTTACCCTCATCTTGGCACAGGCATCTTGTGTAGACTCTGTTCCTCTCAACTCTTTCACCAGCATGGAGCCCAGGTACTGAGGAGAGAAAACAGAACCATGAATGTTAGACAGATTTTACAGTCTGGTCACATCAATAAAGGCAGAATTATAAGGACGTTACTGTGATGTTACAATGATTTTACAGCAAAGTCTGGTCACTTTAATAAAGACAGACTTTTAATGATGGTGTGTTATACAGAAATAGTTTCAGTACTCTGATTTTTTTAATCAAGACTGCTTAATAATGATGTTATAATGACATTACAGTACTGTCTGGTCACTTTAATAAAAGCTGCTTAATAACGATGTTAACATGATGCTATAACACTCTTAAAATGCTGTATGGTCGTTTAAAAAGACAACCTTGCAATAATGTTCCTGCACTGTTAAAATGATGTTACAGCACAGTCTGGTTGATTTAATAAAGAGAGTCTTATAATGATGTTACCATGATGTTATAATGAAAATTCAGTACTGCCTGGTCGCTTTAATAAAAATATTCTTATAATGATGTTACTGTGCTGCTATAATGACATTTCAGTACTGCCTGGTTGCTTTAAAAACAACAGTCTTACAACGATGTTGCTGTGATGTTATAATGTTGCTTTAATAAAGACAGTGGCATGGTGACAGCCCCCACAGTGTCCACAGGGGACAGGGCGATTACATCACTCCACCGAAGCAGTCTCTGCCTCATTTACCCTGCTGCCTCGGAAACTGAAAACCCAAACTGCCTCCACCTCAAACTGCCTCTCTGCTCCAGAGGGGAAATTCAGACTTTGGCCCACTTTACTCTGCCTCTTTCCCTTCCTGCCTCGCTTTCCTTTTCCCCTCTCCCACTTCTCGCCCCCTCTTCACTTCCTTAATTGCCACATCCCTGAGACTCCTTTCAGCGGCCTCTCGGTAACCAATCACAGCCGCCGTCCTATAATTTCCAAGCTCTTTGATAAGTCACACACTTCTCATTCTGAAAGCAGACTGCACAGTGCAGCGCCAATCAAGTTTGAGCAGCACACCCACTCCTGAAAAGCAGAGAGATGGGAGGAACACAGGCAGGTGTTACTGCTCCTCTGCAGAACCAGGGACTGTCTCTCTTATATCTGTCCCACCTCATAGAAGCTGAGAGAGGCGCTGAGAGAGATCTGAGTGAGATGTGAATGGTGACAGCGATGAGTGAGTCACGTGGTGGGCAGTGGGTAGGGGGCGGGGAGTCCCTGGGTGCAGGCAAGATGGCACCTCTGTCGTGCGTGCGTCTCTCGCACACACGCGAGACATATGCTTGGCGGCCTCCTAGCCCGCGGCGCAACCATGCCCTCACTCTCATCCCCTCCCTCCTGCAAGCACACACACACACACACACACACAGCGCTGCCGGGGCGGAACCTGCTGCGGTTATACCCTGAGCTTTATATCCTGAGACATGCCTGTCATAACACTCAGCTGCTGCCATTATGAGAGAGAGGGAGAGAGAGGAGGGGAAGGGGAGAGAGGGAAGAACAGAGGGGAGGGAGAGAAGAGCAAGGGAGGGGGAGAAAAGAGGAAGAGGGCAGGACAGAGAGAGGGAGAGATGAAAAGAGATTAGGAGCGAGCAGGAGAGAGAGAAGAGCTACAAACACTGCCCTTCTGCCAAGTGTTGCAATACCATTCTCCTTGGATCTCTGCTTTAAGGGCTTATGGGACGTGAGGACCTGCATTTCAAACAATGCACCGGTTCAGCTGAGGGTGGAGTCCGCGAAGGGCGGGGTGACACTCACATAGGCCTCGTAGTCACATGACTGGAAGATGAGCTTCTCCGGGTGGTGCTGCCAGTACTGCACCGGCGTGGACGACGTCGCCTCGTTCGGGGGCCGCAACGTGATTGGCTCACACCACTCGCCTTGCTGAAACCACAAAACGCACAAACTGTCAGTCTCAGATTCCTGCACAAGCCGGTATCACAGAAAGTGAAAATCTCACATTTGCACATCTGACCTGCAGTAGTTTGAACAGAGAGTGGGGGACATTTTACCTTACCAAAACTCTTCTCCTTTGGCCTGTCCTTTTTACCAATAGTGATACCATATAAAAACATTCTCATTATGCAGTTATTATAACTAAATTATAACTAAATCTATGACTAATTTTGATTATTTGGAAGAGATCAAAGACCAGTCTGAACTTTCCACCAATCTTTTTATTGTAATTACAATTATGTCAAGTGGATAAAGGCGCTAAGCTAATTAAACCACATTATATGCAATTAACTAAAAAGGAGTCACCTGCAGAGTGTCAACCCTTTGTCAAACAGCTATGCTTGTTAATCAAGTAAAACAATCAAGCACAGATTCAGAACAATTTCAGCCTCTCTTTTCAAGCTTCCAAGTCTCCTTTAGTCACGTTGAAACCACAGAAGTTTTACTTTCTATGAATGTAACGGCTTCATTAAGGTTTAAAACCTAAACAAGGACGCATGCAGGTGACAGATGTTTGATTTCCTGTCCGAGCTGCACAGGATCGTTTCCTTTGGCAAAACTCGGGAGCGCTATCAATAAACAACTGAGAGCCGATGTGCAGCCGTCACGACTTGAGGCCGTGAGTCAGAGCTTCTGGCACAGCTGCAGAGATCGTTTTCGAACCTTTTCCAACATGAAAAGGAGGGAAGTGCACTCACAAAGCTGTTTATCGATGCTAAGCAGACGGTGTGCGGATTCACTGATCTTTAAATTATCTAGATGGCTCGGCCAATTCTCTGCACCCGCTGCGTCAAGCCCATCCGCGTACTATAAATATCGGTGATTTGGTGCAGCATTGATCTAAAAATACAAGCTCTGTGTGATGCGTCTGTGAGAGGGAGTGTTGCGATTGGCAGAGAGTTCATCTCGATCGTCCTTTGGAGGGGGTCAGGGAATTCGTCTTCAGTCTCTCCCATTCACTGTCACTTTAGGGTTTTTCATGTTTTTTGATCCCCTCCGGGGAATCGAAAACCATAAAAAAAAACTGATGGAGAGATAGTGAATAAAAGTTTATTCACTGACTGAAGTGAGAGGCACACTTCTGATTGGCTGCTGCCGGACTGAAGTGAAAAGCACTGCCACGATTGGGTGAGAAAGTTGTGAAGTGAAAATAACCATTCTCATTGGCAGGTTTGGCAGGTGCTTTGACTGGCATATATGACAAGAGTCAATGCCCTCTATCGAATGGTTCTGCTAGGCTTTAAGCAGATGGGAAATGTGTATTGCCCAGTGGCAACCCAGCATCCATATTCTCTCAGAGAACACCACGGTGGATATTACAGAAAATTAAGGACATATTCGGGAAGCATTAAAGATGCTGCCTCAGATGCTGGGACAGGGCCTCGCTGTGGGATATGCCTGGGCCTGCCCCCCTGCTGTCAATGAGCAGCTGGCGGCGGTGACATGGCGTGGGTGGCGGTGGTGGCGGCGGCGGAGACACTCACCATACTGACTTGGGCCATCTGTCTCTCCAGCTTGGAGCGCGGCACATCGTCGAAGTAGGTGTCGTTGCGGCGCCGGCGGGCGTCGGCCTGCATGATGAGGTGCTGCACGTCGAGCGAGCCGGCCGTGGGGTACACGCTCTGGCCGAGCGACGGGGACAGCTGCGGGGGCGTGTGGTTCCCGCTCGGGTCCTGCAGGGGGGAACCGGCACGGGGGACGCGTCACTCACAAGGGCATCACCATCACACCCATATCAAATGACCATACCAAATGTCCTCTGTAATTACATCTTCTCTGACCACTGCTGCCCTGACCAGTGCTCCACACTGCTGCCCTGATCACTGCTCCACACTGCTGCCCTGATCACTGCTCCACACTGCTGCTCTGACCGCTGCTCCATACTGCTGCCCTGGCCACTGCTCCACACTGCTGCTCTGACCGCTGCTCCATACTGCTGCTCTGACATTACACTACTGGACAGAGGGATGATCTGAGTAGAAGGCACTTTTAAGGCCCAAAGTCCATATTCATGATAACTGCAGAAAATAATTTCACTCTACATTTATTATACTGTACTCTTTATAACATGATAATGTGGAACATAAGATATGATACTTAAGGCCACACCAGCCCAACAGCCCCTAAAGAGCCAGCACTGGAGATTATTTTGGACTTACTGCTATTCTATGACAGTAGGAAACATCTCAATCCAGACATGCCCTTGACTGGCTGCTTGAATGAGTGCTGGAGTCCCACCCTCTTGCTGTGTGATTGGCTCAGTGGTTAAAGGCTATCTGCAGACAGGCAGCGGTGATTCCACAAATAGAATTTGGTGAGAGGGCCCCAGACTCTTTCCTTTCACCACTGTCCCACATGGCCTGCAGCAATATTTTCTCAGCCGAACATCCGGCTTTTAAATGGCCAAGAAAATAACCAATCGACAACCTTGCCAAGGTGAATCAGCTTCAGAAGACTATGACCAGTGGCTTTATAACTCTGTGAACTCTGCAAACTCTGAAAACTCTGCAAACTCGGGGTCCTTCAGGCACACGAAGGTGAATACAACAGTGCCAGGTCTGCTGTCATGTCACCGTCCCTTTCCCCATGTACATTAATCGCATTGCAAGGCTCCTCACGGAAAAATCGATCAGGTTCAAGGCGCTGATGGGGAGAGGGACAGAAAGAGAGAGTGGGACACCGCTCCGTGCCGCCCGCTAATTCGATAAGCGAAAGCAGAGCAGACGGCGAGGCGTGGGCCAGCAGCAGCTGGCGGGGGGAGCCAGACTGGGCAGGAGCGGCCGTGCCCTGGCTGCAAAATCAACTGCGGTCCCCGGAGAGCCGGCCTTCCGCTCGGAGAGAGAGGGGATTGTCTGTTATTAGTAAAACATTAAACGCGACACGAGGAGACAGCCAACCGGTGCCCTCTAATTAGTCTCTCTCTGCTGGTTGGGGAAGGGGGTGCAGGGGGTTATGGGATAGTGGAGAAGGGACCTTCAAGCCTGGGCGAGCAGATGCTATTCAGGATGTTGGGTCTCAGTGATTTCTCAACCCCCCTGCCACCCCCCCACTTCCTGTCTGCAGAGCACCAATACCCTTGCACCCTGAAGACTAACACTGCAGACATGTCACTCTCTGCCACTGTTGATGGCACACAGCAGCAAACGCTGGCCCTAATAAAGTGACACATGTGGCAGGGTGTGTGAGTGGGACACATGCCCTCACAGATGGAGGGGGGCTCTCTTAGCTCCTTCTCCTCTCGCTCGATCCCTTCATCTGGGTGTGAGATCTGCTCTCCTGCGGTTCTGCAAGAGGACCCCTCCCTCACTGAGAACGCCGCGCTCCTCTGAGCACAGTACAGACAGCTTGATATCTCTCTCAAACACACACACACACACTCAGTAACCTACACACAAGCACAAACACAGGCCCCAATATCTTTCACAGAGACATACACACAACTCAAACTCCCAAACACTAATACATACGCACAAAGAAAACTCAGTATCTTACAAATCCATATGCATGCATGGACGCACACACAAACACACACACCAACACACACACACACACACACACACACACACACACACACACAGACACACCTTATGCACACACAGCTCACTCTCTCCCTCTCTCTCACACACACACACACATGCACGCGCGCCACAATAACACACATGCCTAAATACCCTACACTTATGCACACGCAACTCAATATGCAGTATACAGAGCACTCCCAAGTATACACACATGGCCATGTCCTCCCTACGACACACAAACCTCCATATACTATATTACACAAACACACATACATTTCTATTTCCTAATATCACCAATCACCCTCACACACACACACACACCTCACTGTACTGCAAACAGAGACATGCAGTCACAACCCCCCTGAACTCCCACCACAGTAAATGCACTCAAACTGACACAAACATTTTCATTTTTAAAACTTGGAGTGCAGAGCAGTACCTCTTCCCAGGCATGATTAGTAATTTAAGAACAATCAAAGGAAGAGGGAGCCATTGCAATCTAGGCCTGGGGTCCCAGCGGCTCAGCCGTTTTAATTACACGGCTGATTTTTTTTTTTTTTTTTGCAGGAGGTTTCCATTTTCCCCCCGATACGGAGCAAAGAAGAGCTGACATCAGCAAGTGTGCACTGAGGTCTCTTAAACCAGCCGAGAGGGCACTCCCCCGGGGTACGAAAACAGAGGGGAAAAAACCATAGGATGAGCGAGAGAGTGTGATGGACAGAGAGAGCGCACATGGCCAGCATCTCTGATGTTAGCCCCCTCGTCCTCTGCATTTGGAGTTCAGGGGGAACGTGGTTTTCTCTCATCCTCTCACGAGCCGTCTGGGTGCCGTTGCCTCGGTGAGGACCAGCACGGGCTCGTCAGGAATGTGTCAGCAGCCGTCCCGGGACAGACAGTAGTGTGCACAGCCTGATGGGAGTTTTATGTTCACACCCACAGAGGCATGAAAAAAGCTGTGATCTGAATCTAATCTTGCAGCCTTTGGGAGGGCCTGAATGCAGGCAAGGGGATCAGCTGACACATGATGTCAGGCAAACTCAGATCCCCACCCTGTTGGGGATTGGATGGGAGACCCCAAACAAACAAGGGGGGACACGCCGTACTTCCTGTCCTACAGCATATGTCACAAAGTGCCTCCAGGTGAATTTACATCATTAGATTACATTATTGTCATTCAGCAGATGCTCTTATCCAGAGCGATTTACATAGGCTACAATTTCATGTATTTATACAGCTGAATATTTATTGAGGCAATTGTGGGTTAAATACCTTGCTCAAGGGTACAACAGCAGGGTCCCAGCAGGGAACCGAACCAGTAACCTTTCGGCTGAATGTTCTTTCCATTACATTACTTTTGCTTAACAGATGCTCTTACCCAGAGGGATTACATACAATTTTACATGACATCCATTTAAACAGCCAGATATTTACTGAGGCAATTTGGGTTAAGTACCTTGTCAGCAAGCAGAATCTGCAGTGTCCCACCTGAGGACTGAACCAGCAACCATGGGGTTACGAGCCTTGCTCCTTACCCCTATACCACTCTCCTTCCAATAGTGCAGCCAATTTGCTGATGTTAGACCCTGTCCCTGAGCTAGCTGAGGAAGAGGAAGGTGAAGAGGCTTCGGCGGGCATCACACTCACCCTTAAGGAGATGGCCCGGGGCGGCTTCTGGGGCGGGTCTTCGTGTAGCCGGTCTCCCAGGGATGCCAAAATCCGTTTCCTGTGTCCTATCAGACTGATCTTGAGCACCTGCAGGGGGACAAGGCGGGAGAGGAGGAGTCAAACACAGGCACGTGGCCGAAGAGACCAGACCGCAAACACCAGCGACTCCACAGCCCTTTCAAACGCTTAACATTCTGACCATGTAGAGCCTGCACTGACAGGACAACTGAAGCCCATGTTCTTGTGGTCTCCGCGGGAGAGATTACCTGATGTTTACCTGCTGCTACAGACTCGCCGCTACAGACCCTGAGTCTTACTCCCCGTTACACTGAGTAAGGCGTAGTCTCTGTGAGACAGACCTGGATGGAATGCTGTTTAAAAAGCAGAGGGATTCCAACGGCTCCCGTCAGGGAAACTCCACTGACCACGCCCCGCTGTGACATCAGCGCAGACTCCACCCACAGGAGTTTGCAGACAAAGAGAGAGAGAGGCAGTCTGAAGAGAATCTGCAGCTAAGAGGGGAGTCACTGGCTCTCTCTCTGTCTCATACACACACACACATAATCAGTTGTACAGTCTCACACAAACTCACTATCATAAACACACACACGCAATCACACAGTCACACACTCTCACAAACACACTCTCTCACACATACACACACACACACACACACGCAAACTGCACAGTTTGCCCCCTAACCTCTTGCTTCCTGTTTTCTGCTTCCTGCTGTGGGAAGGGCACGCGGTGTCACCAAACACACCTTCCCCCTGCGATGTGCTGGAGTTACCTCTCATCACCATGGTAACATGATGGTCACATTTAACACTGCTACATTACACAGCTACTACGAGGGTAACATTAGAGTAAATCTGGCTCTGTTACATGGTTGTCACCATGGTGACAGTTAGTACTGTTGTATTCTACTGACAGCACCAGGGTAACAAGACAGTTAATACTGCTGTGCTGCATGGTCTCTTACTGTCTTTTTTTGAAGCTGTTTCTTTTCTCAGGCTGTGAAAGGTTCAATGCGGACAAGTTCAAACTCACACAGGCATGTCCACTCCCTATCTATAGCCTAGAGAGTGCCTGTTACTCAACTCTACTGCCAACAACAGTATAACCAACACCCACACACACTCACACACACACTTTCAAACATGCACACACACACGCACGCATACACACACACACACAAACACACAGAAAAACACATACACACATGCGCACATAGGCACGCATACACACACACTCACACACACAATATTCTCTCTCACACTTTTATCTGTAAGATGGATCTCAGGTCTGTCAAGGTCCTTACACTGGGTTTGTCTTTTTACGACTGGCCGCTGGGCCTGTTTGGATAGAATCAGACTGATAATGCCACCTTGCTGGGAGATATGTGTTACAAGCTATTTGTCTTGTTACCAAGCAAAGGCGTAAATCAAGCTTGCTGCAAATAGGAGAAAATGGATGTCTTCTTTATGGTGCCTCAGACACTAATCAGCCCACAGTGGACTGAATGCTCTTAGCATTGAAACAGACATCTTCATCACATAGATGTGTGCATGTGTGTCTGTGTGTGTGTCTGCTATGGGACCGTGTAGACTGTGTCGTGTGGAGTGTGTGTGTGTGTGTGTGTGTGTGTGTTACAGGACTGTGGTGTGTGTGTGAATGGGAGTATATTTCTCCATCAGGTAAATTACTGTATGACTCCACACTCTTACATAAGCACACACAGAGCCTTTATACTGATCATTCCTGCTCCTGACACAGGCAAAGTAAATTGGCCCATATATTATTAGAATATGATATTAAACCGACTAAAATGTGGAGCAGTGGCAGAAAAAAAACTAATTCCAATAACAGGCAGACAAGAATGCCTCCTGGTTAAAGAACAGTAATTACATCTCTGGCACAGAATAGCTGGGAGTTTTTTTGTCCACACACAAAGGCGAGGAAAGAGACATTATTGTAGGTCCAAATAGCAAAACTGAGCACTCACTCCCTTTTAAACACGAACTGCTCTCTCATGTCCAAACACAAATCACCCCCCTGATTCACACCACTCAAACAATGGCCACTTCCTTGTGTCCAAACGCTAATCCCTTCCTAATCTCTGAACGCTAATCACTTCCTCATCTCTGGCTCCCCAAATATTGCCATACAGCTGTTAATGCAGTTGATTAGACTGATGGACCTACCATTAGACACAGTCTTACTGACCAAAAGAAAAATGTGCTTGCGTCTGTGTGTTTGAGAAATGAGTCACCCTTTCTCTGTAAAACACACGTGCACACACACACACACACACATCCACAACCACAGGAGCACAGTCTTGGATATGCACTGACAGTTTCATCAGAGGATGAACCGAGATGATGCAACTCATAGAGCCAATCAGCTCGAGCCAATCACAGCTGTGTGTCGGGGCTTACATCACTTCCTCCTGCAAATCATTCATGCTGCAGGCCAAGCAAGGGAACGGGAAATGTTACACCATTGAACTTTTTTGTGGGGAGAAAAAATTCAGAAAAGATTAAATTGGATAAATTTGGGTAAATGGATTAGTGATAGCCTATTAGTTGCCAGGGAGACACGCTGAACAGAAATATTCAAAAAGACCAAATCGAATTAGTAGTGTTGAAACTGCTTGCTCTTTCCGCCCTCCCAATTAGTGTGCCCCATTAATCTGCCACCCCAATCCTAGAGGCATCACAGGGTGTGTGTATATGTGTGTGTATGTGTGCGCGCGTTTGTGTGTGTGCGCGCATGTGCGCATAGGACGCAAAGCCATAGCGGACCCAAAAACAACAGCCTAATATGCACGACAAGGAGACAGCAGAAAGAGACACCCCAAGGGTCACTCTTCTGTTCCTGCATCACGCTCAGCAAGGCGCTAGAGAGACCCCTGCTCACTGAGGACCAGCACAGTGAACTGCGAGCACTGTCAACTCCTATGAGCCGCAAACACACCTACACTGACCAACTATGCCTCGAGGTGAGCTATCATTAGAGAGGCAACATAAAGAGACATGCCCACTGACCAGATACTCATTTCAGTGTAGCAGTATACAGGGTTATCTTCCTCTATAATGCTCCTGGGTGTGGCATTTTCAGTATGTATAACTCTAAATATGTATTAATTTCTATAATTCATAATAACATGAGTGAAATCCATTCATTGTGGTTTTACTGAAACCCAAAAATCCCCTGTCTCCTTCACCCTGCTAAAACCTACGCTAATTGACTGACACTAGCTGTTTAAAAGAACGTCTTACCTTAATTAAGTTTCCTGTGGAAGCCGGTTGCTGTCTGCTGAATCACTTTGTTGCACAGACAAGCATTTTTTTAAAACTGAACTCAGAGCAGTACAGTTTATTCACAAGCTTGCATTTCTGATTTGATTCCGCCACTCCTAGCGCTCTCCCGGCTCGGCTCTTTCCCCTGCGCTTCCTCATTCACTGAGGGCGAGCTGGACTCGGCTCAGCGTACAAGAAAGAAGTCACGTCCCAGCGTTAATGAATGGAAGCTGCTGGCCAGGAGCAAAACCTCAATCTGTCAGGCGCTTTACACAACACTGCATTACAACAGCGATTTTTACACGCGCAGGCATTGGAAAACAGACTCTAATTGTTCCATTGTCACACGCTCCAAAAGGAAAAAAAACATACAGCAGACTGAAATGCCTGGTAATACAGGCCAAGATCCAAAATTACAGACAAGGAGGTCATACAGTCCATAAAACTATGGACAATTCTGGTAAAATACTATCCAGGTGACAACTTTCAGAAGAAGCATAACACTTCTACCACGTACTTGGGTACATAAGATGAATTCAGAGGAATGTCCTTTTAGCCCATCCACCAAAGCTCCACTTCTATGCATCCTTGTGAGCCTTTGTAGACTATGTAAGATCAGTACTGAGCTGACCATATGACATTCCTTCTTTTTGTCTGAGACGTGCATGTAAAATAAGTAAGCAAATGATATTGCCATTATGCACAGTAATGCACATTAATTAGTGGTCTAATTACTCACTTGCTGTCAAAACACAATGCACTGGGGTGAGATATAAACGTACATATTGCCTTTGCAAGTATTAAACCGGGCCTGATGAATTATGCAGATGTGGTTATGCATATTTATAAGGAGAGCGCCGTTCACAAGTTTTAGTGCAGCCATTTATGTGGGTGCAGGGAGAATGGAATAGATTTGGATCTCTGTAACTGCACTGTAGGCTTTCGAGTCAGAATGGCTGAGCGTCTGTTGTTTCTCTTGTGTTTCTTATTCTTGCTTGCTTGCAAACCTGAGAGCAGTGTCCGTTTTCAATTCAGATTTGGCACGGAATGGCCATGCCCCATTGATTCGCGTAAACTTCGCTTCAAAGCTCTCGATCCCTAACCACACCCAGCCGTACCCAATAAGCACACAGAATTCTGCAGCCGTTTCACTGCATTGGGCTCGATTCTGGCACAGAATGAACAGTGTTCAGATGTGTGTACAATGCTCTTCTTCACTGCAAGCCCTACTATGTCCACCAAATGGGTTTCTAGTCATATCATAACAAGTAACCACATGGAAGTTCAAAAAGCATTTATTCATTCATTACGTTCACATTTTCCACGGTAGCTCTAGGTCTGTTGGCACGCTCAGTATGGCCATCTCTAAACATGAATTTTGAATGACTGTTGTCAACATTTATCAGTGTCTGTAGATATGCTCGGTCGTAACTTTCCCTGCCCGTTCAGCTCTAAAGCCTCGTGGCTGCCTCTGGTTCCATTTCTTTCTGCCACTCCTAAATGGATTACACAATGCGCAATTGCGTTAGCAGCAAAATTTCCATGGCCGGCCAGAACTCCACTTTCCATTTAAATGTGCTCGTATCACCCTCTTTATGCAGATCGTGGCTGAAGGTGTGTGTCCCATCCACCGCACGCTTATTCAAAGAGGGCGTTCATTCAGAGTTTGTCAGTTAAGTGAAGTTAGCATCTTATTTTGACCTTTAGACTTCGATAAAATGTCATAACAGTGGCGAATTGTTCTGGCAGGGGTCAGTGATGCGTTAGCTGAGGCCACATACCCGTGCCTTCACCGTACGGACCCGAGTAGGAGGAGGCAGATCACTGAGCCGCTCTGAAAAACAGCCTGAGATGGGCTTAATGAATCCCGGGGAAGTAAACAGCCATCTCCCAGATTAATCAACATTTTTGTACCTTCCGTTTAATTACACCAATTTAACGGCAGAGTTGACCTTTAAAACACATTTCATGCATTCTGAGTGCCGAATTAATAGCTGCGGCACAATGCGGAGTTTCATTGAAAAACGGGAGGCGGCTCCGCATGAATAGGAAATGTGTACGCCGCGTATCTAATCTCACCCGACGGTTTAAAAAACAGGAGAAATCAAAGGGGCATTAAATAAAGGATCATTAAAATTCAAAAAGCAAACAAACATTTATCAGCTAAGAGCTCACACCAGAAAAAGGACTTTCCATAAAAAAAAACAGCTTTCCATCATTCTTCTCCCTTTTGTGAAAAATAAAAAAGACATCTGTACCCTAACAGTCCAAATTAAAACGCCGCCCTCTTTGTATTTAACGTTCACTCTACTGACCATGAAATATACAATATGTCACATTCTGAGCGGTGTCTGAAATCGAGAACTGGCTCTAACAACATCCCAAACTGTTTCATTTAAGACGGCACGGTACACTGCGGAGGGAGTAATTAACCTACTTCTAACCCTCAGGTGAACGTTACAGCGAAACAACGGCGATCTAATAAGAGACTAAACACAACTTGGCGGCGTGATTTTCATCCTCGGGAAAGCGGGCTAGCGCATCGAACCTATTCTCATTATTACAGTTCCGCGGTCCGTCGGTACACGAGCGGAGAGCGGATTTAATTTGAATGCAAATCTCTCCAACACGCCGTGCCGGCAGAGGAAAGGGAGGGAGTTGGAGAAACGCAGGGATGTGGGATGAATCGGCCCTCGAGTTCCAACAAGGTTTGTTACATAAGGGCAGAGGCTATTCAGGGATACCAGTGTAATCTCTTCCCGGAGCATTCACAGACACATGTTTGGAAAACAAGGATATATATCTGTGTGCTGTTGAAAAATTTTAATTGGTATCAAATCTGGCATATACTGTGTGTTGCTCCAGGGTGCTGGTGGAGGAGGGGGGGTGGTGGGGGTGCGGGTTGTGAGCGGCTAATACATAATGATTTTTCACTTGAGTTCCCCTGTCTCAGATTGTCTCAGATCGAAAATGCAGCATAGCTCTTAAATGGGGTTTTACATGTATTTTAGATAAATCTCTTTGCCAAGCTGCTACAGGCATGGCATTGTGTCATTGGGTGAAACCACTCACGCAAGGAGTCGCAATGCACGAATTACAGAGACCTTGGGCCTGGTTGTGTTGGCTGGTCGAGGAAGCTCAGGGGAGGAACCCCAGCCCTGGTGGTCAGGGTTTAGATGGGAAGAGAAGCTGCATTACTGTAAATGGAAACCCCAACTGATGAGGTCCACACACTATCACAAAGTAACAGGAGTCCTGAGGCTGTCCATGGCGCGGACAGAAATGTGTTTGCGCACAGATCATCTCGAGTGGATCCATCGAGAACCGCAAGCTTCTTCGAGCGCAGCAGTGAAGCCTCCAGACATGCAAACCGCGGACCTAATTAGCGATGTTTTGTTCTCTTTTGGAGCACTTGAGCCTCTTTGACGGGAAAACTGGGGCAAAATGGCTGGTGCTTGTTAAACAAATCAAAGGTAATAAAATCTCCTTGGGTAGGCGTGTCGGGAGGGCTGGATCTACACGTTCTGTTTGTCTTTCAGTCTGAGACCTGGCTCAGAAAAAAAACAGCATCAGAAACAGCAAACCAATGAAAAAGTGGTGTTCCTCTTGACTGATAGTGATGTGATCATGGGAACCCTGAATCATGATTGGCAGACTGGAAAATAGCCCAATAGGACTTTACTTTACCACTCTGTTAATACCTCATTTGACCACAATCGGGTCAAAAGCCGCAAGGTGCAGCCGAGCCATCGCCAATGGCGGTATCCGATAACCGAGGTGTAGCCTTTCGAATGCCGCATTTTCGGCTGAGTTCTGACAGGCGCTTCCTGTAGGGCAGCTAGCCGAACGTTAGCCTTTTCATTTCCTCTTAGGCCACCGCACGCAGATGCATGGATGAACGGGCTCCTGAAATAAAACCCTTTTCATAACCCCTTGCGGTAAAAATAAAAACACTGGCATTTGGCGGATTTTGCGAGGATGAAGAGCTCCTCGGCTGATTAACTGAGCCCTTCCTCGAGTCGGCCGACGGGCCCGCTCCACCCGTGTGTATTCGGGAATCGATGATGTAATCCCGGTTAAGCCCTGTAAGACTGGAGGAACCGGCGCTGATTACTGGATTAACTTGGGCAGACGTGAGCCACACCGGTAAACCCTTGTGGCCGTCCCCTGCCGGCCCAAACCGGCACCTGGTTTCCAGAGGACATGATGTGCTGGCTTTAGCTGCTCACTGCTATAACGTGACCAAATATGACAACCCGCATTTCAACGGATGCAACCTCACCTGCTGCCGAAGTGACACTGATCCCAGAACACTTCTGGAGGTGGTTTTGGTTTGGTCACTGCTCATATGTACATTTGTCGTATCGCTAACCAAAGAGTAGGTTTTTTTGCTCATCAGACCTGTGAGTCTGCCTGTGGGTTTAAAATGGGGGAGAGAGCCTGATGCTTGTGCTGCTGTTAGTGCTGTTTCTGAGAGGCTGTAACACAGGGATTGCGGGGAACGATGCTAATAATAGGCAGATCTGGCACACCACGCAGCAGGCAAATGTGTGTTGTTTGATTTCTAGCACAAATATGTGAGAGTATGTGAGAAAAACTGTGCTGCCTGGCAAAATCTTCCACAGGACAAACACCGACTCTTCCAAATGGTTCCAATGGGCTTGGGACCAACCAACTATAGAATTTGGGATTGTTTAACACACTGTTGGTTTATAATATGGGATTGGTTAACATTCTGTTGGCTAACATAGGGGACTGGTTAACACACTGTTGGTTTATAATACGGGGTTGGTTAACATTCTGTTGGCTAATGTAGGGGATTGGTTAACGCACTGCTGGTTTATAATATGGGATTGATTAACATTCTGTTGGCTAACATGGGGGATCAGTTAACACACTGTAGGTTAATCATCTGTGATTAGTTAGCATACAGTCGGTTAACATACTGCTGGCCTGAGTAAATTTGCAGTGGAAATGGTTCAGGTAGAGCAGACATATCCTTAAGGAGGGGCAGAGGGAAAGCCGCCACAGAGGTGATGGATAACCGCAGTCAGATGTCCGAACAAGCCCAGTCTGTCAGCCAGCTGTAACTATGCACTGTGGGAGAGTCCCTCTTTCTGAACACAGCTCTTAGACAGCCCTAAGGCCTTACACAGGGCCTGGCGAAACACAGCATGTGATGACACACGTCACAGACCGTGGCCTGGGGAGGCAGCTCAGACTCTAAAGCCTTTGGTGGACGGGCTGACGGATGCAGCGGGCACCTGCGTCATTTTCTGACATCAAAGGCGCTGTTTTTTTGCGAGGCATGAGAGCCAACAGGAAGTGCGCAGGAGCCACACTGATTCCCTCTGCCCTTTAAGTGGGAGCAGTGGTGTAGCCACCGCATTAGTGCTCGGTGGAGCACACCTCTTGTGTAACCTCGCAAGTGCGAAGAGCCGACGCAAGTGCACGTATACACACACACTCACAAACACACACACACAAACACACACTCAATATGTTACACACAGGCGCACGCACACACTTCAATATTTTACACGTAGACACACACACAACTCAATATCTCGCAAACACTAATGCAGGTGCACACACGCAGCCCCGGGAACACCCCTTTGCCATCTCCAAGGTCACGTCCGGCCAGGGTGAAGGCCCAAGATTCTCCTGGCACGCGGACAGCCAACGCAAACGGGTGAGCAGCGCTCGGAACCCCTGATGGGGACCTCTCCTTAATTACGTGACCGGCAGCACAAAGAAGCCCTTTGATGGCAGGACAGAGAGGGATGGGAGAGGGCCAGCTGATTAAAGCCCAACAATAGAGAGAAGAAGAGGAGAGGATTTATGGGATTGCATAATTCCTCCAAATCACTGTGCTTGCTCACGGCAGCGTTGGATTTTTAATGACATCAAGTGACAAGGGCTCTTTCTCCATGTTTTTTGAAGGGTTATTTTGTAATGTGTTCTCTGTTCGGTGGTTAATTATAGTTCTCCTTAATTTGAGATGGATTAATAATTTTGTGCCATTTTACACTGTAGCAGAAGCAGATCCATCCATGCCATTTTCATTTTTAGTTGAAATATAGAAAATGTATTGATTATCATTTCACTGATGTTACACAAATGGCCAGTTTGACATCTTAGGTCAAACTATGAGTGCATAATATTTTTGAAGGCTCTGTAGTGTACCCCAAACAATAACTCTCATAGTAATTGTATTCAAAAAATAGCTGATGAATTGCAAAACATACATAATACAAAACCTGTCTTACGTTCAAATGCACCAGATGCATGGATATCATTACACTTCATTACATTAATATTTCTTCCCTGAGATACATCATACACTGACATATATTAAGTGCAAGTTTCAAAAGAGTCTGATGGGAAGGGGTCCATGAAAAGCTGAAAAAGATTATTTTACTGTGATCGTCAGCAATGCAACATTAGATTGCAACTATGTCATATAAGTTCATGTCCCATCTAAATATCAATATGGGGCACTTCGGGAACTCCTGGTTTAGGTTAGCTGTAAGATTCTTTTAAATCTATGTAGAACACTGCTTTGCTTCTGTTGATTTACTTACTGGCAGGATCATATTTTCATGAGAAGTAATGTCATTTTCAGACTCACAGAGTTTGTGGAAAACAGTGCTTTTGAAATAGTACTTTGGATTTAAAATGATCTGCAAATGATCTTTGTCTTTGCAAAATGATCTTTAAAATTTGTATCTGAATGGACTTGAGCCGAACCACAAAAAACAAAATCAAACAAACAAAAAAACATGGCGCTCAATCCCAAATATCCATTAAAAGGCCAAAAGGCCACTTTCAATCAGATAATCAAAATTTGTTGTTGTGTGTTAATCCCTCCAGAACATGCCTCGGTGCCGAAGGTCGGCGCGTAAGCGCTTAGATTCAGAGCGAACTCCCCACTCCAGATCGGAAGCAGCGGTCGATCTGGTCAAGCATGTATGCAAGGCTCCTGACGCGGCTGCAGACCCCAGGAGAGGTTTTCCGAGTAGCCGCCCCCACGCCTCCATGGCAGGAAGCGGAGACCCTTCCCCCCCATTTGGATCCATCTCCAACACCAGCCGCCTGCGATGCGGGGACAACTGGAAGGAGACCAGAGCCGGTTACCTAGCAACTATGTAGGGAACTGGCGCTCCGCTCTGTGTACAATGCAGCTGGCTTCAGAGGGAACATAAAGGAAATGCAACAGCCTGGAGGATAAATGACAATCCGAGGTTCCTTCCCAGCAGCTTCGGTGCATTGATATTCCCTTATCATTCCCTGCAGTTCGACGGCTATGCGGCGAAACCTCCCTTCCCCCCATCTATAGTTCTCTGCAATTTGATGGTTACGCAGTGATACTCCAGCACAGCCATAGTTGCATTATTAACAGGGGCAGGTTAAATGGCACTGTGTAGCGTGCCTGATAATCCGAATAAATAAGGCACAATACTGTGAGAAGCGTAATCTTGTTTCTGCAGATGGATACAGGCATGGACATGGACATGCAAGTGCATACACACACACACACACGCACACCTACATACACGCACAAGGAGGGGAAGTTAAAATATCTCCTTAATTCACCTGATCAAATATCTGAAAAGAAACTAAAATACATGAAGGAGGAGATGCTTTTGGAATTTTTGTTTTTTTTTCTGGGTTCTGAAATACTTGGCAGAGACATCAGAGCCAAGAATCAAAATGATCTGCAGTTTCTGCAGCAGCTCAGGGAACAACCAACTCTGCAAAGAGCAAACATTCACTATCCTGCCCACAAACGCATGTTCCAGATGTTTCCCTTCCTCTTGTGTCACTCCCTTTCAATGGTAAGTACTTCTGATGTACTTTGTCGAGGTGGTCAGATATCACCAGTGTCTCTTACAAATGGAGATGGAGACCTTATTCTGATCTTTGATCCTTCATCATCCTTTCTTGCTTACTTTAAACGTTTTTTCCAAAATGCAGTGTTTCGCTCCTTGTGTCCTTCCCACAGGTCCGGCTGTAGAGACATTTTCAGCTTGTGTTGCATTCCATAAACCACAAGTTCTGACACGTCCCTCGCCGTGTGGCACAAACCGCACCCCCAGATGCAACGACACCGTGTGACACACGCCCCGCCCAAAGGCACCATGCACAGTGGCCACAGGCCCGAAGGACGGCAGCGCTAATGAATGAAAATATAATGGCATACAGCACCAGCCTCAGAGCCGCAGGGTTTCAGAGCCCCCACAACACACACAGACACAGGACTGGCTGAAAACAACAGGTGAAAATGAATGTGTTGAGTATCTGGGCAAAGCACGTATCTTACACACACACACACACACACACACACACCTTATACACACAGACAGTTCCCTTAGACACACACATCTTATATGCACACAGAACTCTCACACATACACACACACGCACACACACACACTGCGGTTTCGCAGAGGGGCCATACGGTCGCTCAGCGGGAACGGAGGGGGGAGATCCTGAGAGCGGGGAGGACACGGATGCGCCCCTGCAGAGGGGGAAGGAGCAGGCAGGCCGGGATATGCTAATCCCTGCACCTCCGTTCATGGGGAGATTTCACCTCATTCACATTCTGTGTGACCTACAGCAAAGCCCACCGGCCATCACTGCAGAATACACCAGCACCAGGTCACACGGCAGCTCCAACACCTATACCACAGCTTTTGGAATAATATACCTTCATCAGAACCTATGGAATAATATACATACACCGAAGCTTCTGAACCATCAGTAAATATCAACACCAGATTATATGGCAGATCCAACACCTACACCAGAACTTTTGGAATAATATACCAAGATCAGAATTTATGGAATAACAAACCTTCACCAAAGCTTCTGAAGCATCGCTGCAGAAAATATCAACACCACATTGCATGGCTTTTGGAATAATGTATCTACACCAAAGCTTATGGAATAATATAATAATATCCAATAATATATTGATATCCAATAAACCTATGGAGTAATTTGCGTGCAACAAAGCTTAATGGAATAATGCACCTACATCAAAGCTTATGACCATCATTGCAGAAAATATAAACATCAGATTGCACGGCACAGCACTTCTAATGCAGATCTTATGGAATAACATGCCTACATCACAATTTATGGAATAATATACCTATAAGTTATGAAAGAGTACATCTACACCAGTATGAAAGTTCAAGTCAGGATATGAGAATGCCAATTTGTGGCAGACAACACCTTCACCACACTGTATAACAGAATATACCAACACTAGAGTTTGTGCCCCATCACTTAGCACCAACTCTGAAAACATGACATCAAGGCAAGCTGCAGTGAACCGCAGTGAATAATGGTACATTCTCCTCCAATCCAACATTAGCTCCGACTGAGAGAGAGAGCAACACCATTACAGACTATCAATCTATACAAATGGAAAGCGCATGATTGGACAAGATTACTGACGTGAAACAGAGCTGAGGTGATGATGTAAGAGTCCGAAGTTAAGTCCCCGTTAAGATGTGATTGGGTTAAATACAAGCAGAGATTGGGTGGGTTCCTGCATGGTGTATTGGAGAGGGTGGAGTCTGAATCGAGCTGAGACTGGTCAAGGTGACATGGTAAATGAGGTGTGATAAGGCAGCAGAGGACAGGAGAGGTTTTCAGGTGTTCGCCCTCCTCCTGAACAGCTGCGGCCGTACAAGGGGAACATTTTCCTGCAGCGGCCGAAGTACGTCAATGGCTAATCTGTGTCAGTTCATCCAGAGGCCAGCACTGCTCGCACCCCGCAAACCTGCGTCCGCACCCCCTCCCGCACCTCCTGCGCCCCCCGCTGCTGCTTCTACACTGGCCTCCATCTGCACTCGGCCATCAGCACGAACTCTCACAGTCATGCTCATCCCCCACCGCAGACTGGCCTGGTTAACTGGATCTCTCCCATCAGATAAGGAAGGGAGAGGGGAAGTGGCCAGCAAAAACACCCCCCCATTGCAGAAGGTCCAATCATACAGCCGCCACTGTGCCAGCTCTCTAACCAGCTGCGCGGTTCCTCTGCTGGACACCAAGCTGTCCTCCTGCCAGGCTCTGTAAGCTCAGAGCCCTAAGAAACCTCACCCCCGACTGCACGGGACCCGGGGCCCCATTTGAGCTTCGCCCGGACCCAGGACGCCCAAACATTGAGAGGTCAAGCTCACCCCGCCCCCGCGCACTGATGTTACCATCACAATGCATTACATACATTCTCCTTTAAAATTGGACAACAACAGGCCAAGTATCTTCACCAACTGCTTGCATTTCCACTTCAGTTCAATTTATACAATAAACAGATAACACTTTATATTGTTTCATTAATTAAGCATTAAACATTCATTAATATGTTATTTATGCGTTATTAACGCATTATTAACATTAACTCACCACTAACCCCTTACAAATGACTTTAGGACTGCCACTGCCTAACAAGTCAACTAATGCTTTATAGCATGTTTTATAAGAATTAATAGATCATTTATAATGTGGAGATGTCTGCAATTTAATACAGGCACTGCAAAACTGTTTTTGTATGTTAATATCATTAATAAATGTCATTAATATGTTATTTGATTAGAACTTTGTATACAGCATTGTCAAAAAACATCTGGTTGATGCGGAGATGCTCCTGGCTAACCAAGCCAATCAGGATCTATCTATAATCTGTCAGGCTCAATCAGACGATTTCAAAATTGAGTGTATTCTTGCTGTCGTCAAACAGAGCAGAAGCCCACGATGTAATCTAATGAAGAGAGCCGTCCTCGCAGTAAGCAAAGTGCCTGCAGATGTGGGAGCTGCTTATTAACACCACAGAGCAGCAGGAGTACAACTGACACACAGCACAGAGGATAAATAGCATGACTGACACACAGCACAGAGGATCTAGAACATGACTGAAACATAACACAGACGATCAGGAGTATGAACTGAAACACAGCACAGAGGATCAGATATGTCACTGGAACAGGAGTACGACTGAAACACAGCGCAGCAGTTTTGGAACTGCAGTATGACTGGAGCACAGCATAGAGCAGCAGGAGCATGACCAGAACAGGACCCATGAGGCAAGGAAAACACAGAAGATCAGAGAACAATGGAACCAGTGAGGCATGCTTCTCTGAAGCCAGCATAACAACACTGCTCTCTTCCTCTCTGCAATACTCTTCTATTCCTTTCTTTTTCCTGCTATCTCTCCCTCTCTCTCTGTCTCTCTCTCTGTCTCTCTCTCTCTCTTTCTGTCTGTCTCTCCATCCCTTGTTCCCTCCAGTTGGGGTTCTCTCTCCTGTTCCCAGCAGACTCACCTCTTTCCTGCAGCAGGGACCAGGGCAGGAGTCTACAGCAGGTAGGAGCGTGAGCCTGCAAGGGGATCGCTCTCTCCCCCTCCCCTCTTTTTACTCCGAGCGGCTCACTCTCTCCCCCACACCCCCCTGTCTCTCCGCTCGGAGCTGGGAGACGGCGGGAAAGGGCTCCTCTGCTCTCCAGCGAGTCGCGGAGCAGCCCAGCGGAACCGGGAGACGGAGGACCGTGAAGGGAGAACGGACACAGGAGGAGCGCTGGAACCGGATCTCGGGCGACGGGGATGGGGGGGGGGCGGCGGCGGTGAAGCCGCTGAGACGGAGCGGCTCCAAACTCCGAGGTCCTTCTCCGCAGACCGGCGGTCCACTGGGTCTCCGGCGCGCACCGGCTCGCTGCAGACGGCTCTCTCTCGCGCACGTCCCTGCCTGACAGCCACTCTGCTCTCCTCCTCGCTCTCTCGCTCCCTCTAAATCTCTCTCTCACTCACTCTCTCTCCCTCTCTCTCTTCCTCTCTGCCTCCACCTCGTTACTATGGCTACAGCGGCCACATCCAGAGCTGGGCACTGGCGCGCTCTCTGACAGCGGCAGGTGACTGAAGACTGTCAGCGGTGCGGTAGCCTTCGCCTGTTAGTGAGAGTGCAGGGGTTAACCCTCTCTTCGCCACAGCACCGCTGACTCCAGCTCCACCAGTCTAACAGTGCAGAGATTAACCCCACCCCCCTCGCTGCTGTGCTTTCCCTCCCTCTCTCTCTCTCTCTCTCTCTCTCTCTCTCTCTCTCTCTCTCTCTCTCTCTCTCTCTCTCTCTCCCTCCCCCTCTCTCTCCCCGCAGGCTCTGCATCCTCCTCCTGCAGGCGTACAGACAGCAGCAGTGGAAACAGCAGCCGGAGCTGCGCTGCAGACCCCACTCATATCCCCATTGCCTCGCTTATGACCCCCACTATCAAACATATTTTGATCATGACCACCAATATCAAACCCACCAAACTCACAAACCACATTATCAAACACATCTCACTCATGACCCCCAATTATCAAACACATCAAACTCATGACCCACACCATCAAACACAGCAAACTCATAACACCCACTATTAAACACATCTAATTCATGACCCCTACCACCAAACACATCTCACTGATGACCCCTTCTGCCCAACACATCTCACTCATATGCCTCTCCCCTCACTCATATCCTCTCCACCTAACTTAAATCCCCAAACATATCTTATATCTCCCTCACTCATGACCTCCACTGCGCAATACTATCCAACACGCTTTACTCATACCCCAAAGCCCTACTCAAATTCACACCTACAAGCTCCCAAATCCCCAGAAACTCATATCCCAGGATGTAGCTCATACCCTTCACTTCACTCATATTCCACAGAGTTCCCTCTCACTCCTCACACCTCACTTTTTCTCCTCGAATTATCAACCTCTGTATGTGGTATAGCTGACTTTATGCCCACATTACATTACACTGACATTGTTGTCATTTAGCTGATGCTCTTATCCAGAGCAACTTACACAGTGCATCTAATAAAGTGGCATGTAATGTTGCATAAAAAGGACACCACTAAGTATTGTCAATGCCAAACACACAAATGTGTGCCTAGATTGAAATGTAAGCGCAAAGTAACATGTACAACTGAAGGACTATATTGAAAATATCATGCTAACACATTCCACAAGTAAACCTCTTTACACCAAGTTACATACAACTCTGAAGTTCATTTCCACATATATATTTCCACATAAGAGGCACAAAAGATTACAGGGGGTAGGGGGTTGGGGCCTGAAGAGGTGGGTCTTCAGTCTAATGCTAATGCTGCAGTTACACATCTATTCACCTGCCTTTTAATATGAACATTTGGATTCCTTTATTTTCAGTCTTGTGCTGAGTGATCCTGTCAGTGTGAGAAATAAGGGACTTAGAATGCTCTGCTATTTTCTGTCTCTGTACGAGACACTCATACAACGTAAATACACACACACACACAGACAAAACTAGGACTTGTCAGTGGGATGTGGTGTACGTGATATATGGACAACATGTATGAGTACTGTGTGTGTGTATGTGTGTGTGTGCGTGAGCAGAATGTGTGCGAGCGTGTGTATAGATAGCTGTTAAACCTGCTGTGTTAACAAAGACGCAGACCATCTGTTCTGTTCGATGCGAAAATCTGGGCCTCTTAGAGAGGTGACCAAGCAGGTATGACACGTGGGAATATCACACACGGACACACACGCGCACACACACACAGGCGGTCCGGTTTTACGGAGTCAGAAATTGCTCTGCGCATCAAATTTCCATGGCAACCGCAAGCTGTCATGGCAACAAGTTACCGGCCATCAAAAAGTAAAAGTGTTATTACTTAATTGACGCTGTTCCTAGCAGTCACTGGTTGTGCCTGCGTGATCAGTGCCCCTGTGTGCCCCCGTCAGCCAGCATCCACAGTGCTGTCACTGCTGACTCAGACGCAGCCCAAACAACACAAGTGCACAGTGACTGGCACCAGCCCTGGGCGAGAAGCGGGATCCGTTTGATATACAGCTCGGTTTATTTGAATTGACTGATGGCTAAGCAGGTGAAATCAGCCAATCAACACACTCGATCTCCATCGCACTCTCACTCGGGCTTGGTCACGGCATCTAACCACCACAAGCAGTGGAACAAGGGAGAATCTTACATGAGATGGACGGATGCAGTGGCACTG
Organism: Megalops atlanticus; assembly: GCA_019176425.1. Classification (NCBI taxonomy): domain Eukaryota; kingdom Metazoa; phylum Chordata; class Actinopteri; order Elopiformes; family Megalopidae; genus Megalops; species Megalops atlanticus. The sequence goes on from CM032897.1 coordinate 18,082,518, forward strand.
CTCACATCTATCCGCTGTGGTGTGTGTGTGTGTGTGTGTGTGTGTGTGTGTGTGTGTGTGTGTGTGTGTGTGTGCACGCGCGTGTGGGCCACCTATAGTCCTCACACAAGGTGTCCAGGGTCCTTCAAAGGTGTTCCATTGACTTCCCATTCAAAAACGCACTTATAAAAGGAAAATATCTGCTCTTTATCAAAAAGAAAACCAAACCAGCTGAAACCACGTAACATGAACATGTCTGTGTGCGTTCCAGGGTAGCTAGCCAGTTACTATGCTGCTTTTATTACAGCGTCTAGCTGTGCTGGGCCGTTTACAACAGCTTTGAACTTTCCACAGATCAACAGCAGCCAGATACAATGTTAACGTTACCTATAGACACCAACAACATCAGAGCAGTGTCTTGATGTCTCTCTTGCATGTGGATGAAAGGCTTAGCCGCAGTATGTGAGAATACATTAAATTAAAACACCATTATAAGACGTCAGCACTTCAGATTTGTGTGTCTGAATAAATGGCTGGTGATATCTTTCACATCCGACTTAACTAAACTGCCTCTCACTCATACGCTGTGATTGATTTTGCTGTCAGCCTGACAGATTTGCCTCTTCACAGTCGACCAAGGCCTGCTCCCCCCCCCTTTGTTTACTGTGGGAGGAACTGTGTGTTCTTACACTGATACAGCCCGTTATTGCACGGGATAATTTGCTGAATCTCACCATTGATTGCGAGGCGGCGACTATTTTTACTTGAAAGCTCTCCCTGCATAGTAACAGTCGCTAGAGCTGGAAGAGGTGGGAGGAGCCAGGGGCCGCTCGCTGCCACCAATCGCAGGGTTGGCATCCCGACTTGGTGCCACAGGTCTCCATCCTTCGAAGCTCACTGGCACCGCTAGCCCAATTTAGCCGACGTGTCAGCTGGTTATAGTCACAGCTAAACCTGTAAGGATTATTGGTTTCACATTATCATTGTCATTATAATCAAAAATAAGGTATAATGAAGCCTGATGAAATGATGTTGTGAAACACAGAATGACTGATTTTTATCTACGAGCTAAAATTCACTCGAATGCCTTCAGTGGCCTTCATAATATAAAGCATGTGTAGTGTTCTTGATGGGCATTTTTCAATAGGAAGGTGCCACATTTTGCATTGCTTCCTAGTGTGGCTAATAAGATCTACAGAAAGACCTTTACATCTACAGAGACCTTTACGTTCAACAACGCCGTGACAGGACACTCACTGTAATGTGTGTGAATCCAGTATGTTGGTTACTACCGACACAGATTCTCGGGAGAATTGCTGGCCGATTTTGTGAGGGCTGAATTATTAATGAGATGTTTGATTGATGGAGGCGCGTGTTAACTGCGAGTGACGCAGCGCTGTGCCCCTGTCCTCCGGGTGAATGGGGCCGGCTGATTTTCAGCCTTTACGCACTGAAACCTGTTGTCTCTCCGACAGGAAGCTCGCAGGAGCACCTCGGCGGAATGTAGTGAATGAAGAAGGACATGTTGAGCCCTGCTCTCTCCAGGCCCCCAGGAGCAAACTGCTGCAACCCACAGAGGCGACAAGCTGTCACTGGCATGGTATGATAAGCAAGAAAACACACACACACACACACACACACACACACACACAACACACATACAAACACAAGCAAACACAGACACATACATACAGATACAGACCCAAATACACACACACATACATACTCGTACATATATAAACACGGACACACAAAAACACACACATACACGCACAGATACACACACACACACACACTAGCAAACAAACACACACTAGCAAACAAACACACACACACACACATACACATAGCGTTTGCCTTTTTTTTTCACCCTTACTCAGTGAAACTCCCTTAAACAGGAGCACAGAGTTATTTCGCTGACGGTGTAGATGCGGGTGTGATGTGTGCTGCTCGGTTACACACAATGAAAGAATGAGGGCATAGATAGGTTTGGAGGACACCCATGTTTATTTTAAAATGAAAATGCCTTATCTTTTAATATAACACCCAAATACATACTGATCTGTTTGGAACAATGAACCTCTAGCAGTCAGTGAGGTCCTTTCACTCCAGTGATTTAGCGCCGGTGCAACAGCAGATTGTTCAATTGCTTGTTCGTGTAAAAAAAATCAAATGAGAACCCGGTTTGATGTTTACACAACACGTCCTTATAAGGGCGTGCAGGAAGTACCCGATCGCGTCCTTTTATGGAAACCTATGCGCGCTTTATAAGCAGAACCTCAGTCTAATTAAGGAAACATCAAGAATCCCATGTGTTCATTAGAGCGTTAAAGACTGGCAGGGATATGCCGCCGACACGCTCTGCTCATCAGCACAAAGGAGCCTTTCGCTCGTCTCATCTGAAGCTGCGTGTCTTCGGAGCAAGTGCCACCAGTGCACCCATGCAAGCAGGCCTCCCCTGAATCAGTTCCAAAATAATGTCCCCAGCTTTCTGATTTGATAGGAACATCGCTGGTGAGGACATACGGTCGGATAAAATAGGAGGCAGAACAGGCCCGTGCACCACTGATCTCCTCAAATCAGAAGGGAAGCACTTTACTCTTCCTTCTGCGGGAGTTTGATTTCAGCCACATTTCATTTAAACGCCAGTCATTTCCTGTGGGTGCTGCCTGTTCTGACTTAATGAGATGAAGTGAAAAAGAGAGTCAATGGCACCCTCTAGTGGAAAACTATCCCACTGCAGCTGGGAAAAAATAATCCCTGTTTTTCTGTTTTGTCTGACTGGTCTAGGACACAGTGAGGAAAAGATATTAGCTGGGTGTACCAGGTACCCGAAAAGGAGGAAACAAAAACTTACAGATGGACAGACTGATCTTCACTTCAGTATCTGCGACACTAATGAGTGGTTGTTAAATGTATGTTACATGCATAAGAGTGAATATTATGGATTCATAAATAAGACAGTGAGTGATTTTCACACATCAGCTTCATTAATAAGCAACTGGCTGAATGGTCTGTTTTTCTCATATGAGTGTAAGTGAAACGAGTGGTATCTAAGTTAATTAAGAGCATGAGAGGTATGCATGTCATTAATAACAGCATGAGTGGTACTTGCCTATTTCATGAGTAAAGCTGTGAGTAAGTGAGCAAGTGGTAAATATGTATTTCATTAATAATAGACCGAATGGCACTTATGCTTGTGTCGTGTCTTAGCAGTGGAGAGGATTATGGGATGCATTGAGAACAGAGATGCTCTAATCCCAGGCTGTTATAGCAGCTATTTTAAACCACCCCAGAATCCCCTCTGTTTCTCACTTTAGCCAAACCTATCTCCACTGTCCGTCTGGATAAGAGGAGTTAATTCTAAAGGAATTATATTCTTTTTCTCCTTTTTCTCCCCATCCCTCTCTCTCCCCCTTTCCCTCACCAATTCTCCCTTTCTCTCCCTCTGTCCTCCAGTCAGTGAAGTGAGAAGTGAACAGGCGGGTCTCTTTGCTCTCTGCAGTGGGAACTCTGCCACAGATGAAGGACCAAAAACACAGAGGTGTGCTGTATAGAAAGTTACACTGCAGGGGCCAACCTCCCGGTGCCACACTCCTGCAAACATCGTTATTCACACAGTATACACACACACCCACACAAACACACACGTACACACACACACAACCACACACACACACGCACAAACACACACACATGCAGATGCATGCACAGGCATATGCACACACACACACACAGACACACACACACACACGCATGCACGCACAAACACACACACACACACAACGCACCAACAAACACACACACACACACACACACACACATGCTGCCAGCGTGTGTAAACTAATCACCCACTACAGTCATCTCAACAGCATGTTCCAGAGGAGAGCCAGTCTGAGTTATACACTCAGCATTAATTACCCCATTCTTATTAATGGCACTGTCAGGGGACTCATACATGACATCATACAGAGACTCCACTACAGCACTGATGACACTCCATATAACATCCATCAATTTTACTCGCATGAGGAAGAGTATGTTACTCTCACACAGCCAAGCATCACTTAGTATCACTCATATACCACATATTTGATAGTCCTCTTTACATACAGCATGTCATATCTTTAGCTTGAATTCATGCAAAGCCAAATATTTTTCTTTCTCACACTGAGCAGATGATTGCTTGCAAGAGCACGCCTAGCAGAGCATCTCGCACATTGCAATCTCCGCTGCCCTCTAGTGGTCATCTTTCTCTCTGCAGCTTCTCTGTCTTAACTGCAGTGAGCGCCCGTTTTGGCTTTCTGTTGCTGAACAGAACAGCTGGGTGTCCCAGAGTATCTTGGGCCTTGTATATACACTAACTTGATCCAAGCTACCTTTTCACATATTTTAGTGCTAAATATGGCACACACACATACACACATACACACATATACACGAGAATTTCCCCAACTTGGAAGAACTGGACTTTACACGATACCTCTTGCATCTTGTTAATACAGTTTGCTTTGTTTGGTGTGTGTGCATATGGCAACCATAACAATCAAAGTGCCATGTCTTCTCACCTTTATGAATAACGATATTTCAACTACTAAGACTTTGCTCCTTAGACATCATCATCCACTCCTATTTGTGGTAATTCCATTGGCAAACCTGAAACCCTGCGAAAAGGGTTTAATTTGCATGTAGTTCTATGCTATAGTGTAATGTGGGCAAACTTTTATTCAAATCATTGACTGTGTGCAAAAGAGGTAGCTAGGCATTATGTTCTTGTGACTGGTTGAATTCACCCCTATGAATAATTTCATTACATCAGAAATGAAAGCCTTCATGCATAACACTATCCACTGAACAACGTAATATCAACAAACGTATGATGAGAACATATATGAAACATATAATATTCATGTATCGTATTTAAATATCATATTTTATTGAATAGAGACTGATTTTGGCTCTTTACTATGATCATAAGAAATGTTAAAATAGGAGAACATTTTGGAAGATATATTAAGTCAACTCAAAATCTGAGTAAGAACATGGGCAAAAGGAATATATTTTAGTGGATAAATGTTGCAGCATGTCAGGCTGCTGGTGAATGCATGAGCTCTGTGGCTCTCAGAACTCAGAACACTCCTTATCCTCAGGGTTACACTCCACCACCCACCCTGCTGCTTGTGTGTGTGTGTGTGTGTGTGTGTGTGTGTCTGTGTGTGTCTGTGTGTGCATTAATACATGGATGTGTGTGTGTGTGTGTGTGTGTGTGTGTGCATTAATGCATGGATGTGTGTGTGTGTGTGCGTGTGTGTGTATTTTTTGCATAGGCATACAGGATGTGACTGCATGCTTATTGTGTAAGTACAGAGGCAGAGAACACCAAGCAATGGTCGGTAGGATATGTGACCTCAGATAGACCTCTGTTCTATTAAAAATCCCTCTACATTTAGCCCTGGCTGAAGGGAAAAAGGAAAACACTCTGAAAGGCTCAATCAGTATGTGCCTTCAAGATCTGAGCCAAGCATGACAGACCCAACTTACAAAAACAGGAAGAAGTGTCACTCAGGAAGAAACAGGAAGAAGTATCTCATCCAGATAGACAGATCAAATGCAGTCCCTGGATCAGTTTTAACCTTTTGCACAATATAGTCAGGGGTTAGGATTAAGTTTGTAGGAGCTATTCTGGGATCACACAGATAGATGGCGCCCTTTACCCAGTGTATCTAGCCAGTGTGTGATCCTGATAAGACAGGAGGTGATGTCACTTACGTTGATGAGCTCGATCTCCCAGATCTTCTTGACAAGCTCCATGGACGTGTATCCGTTGATGAGGAAGGACTTGGTGTAGTCACCAAGCTCCAGGGACTCCAGCCACTCGGCCACCGACGTGGGGTTGTTCCCATCGTAACCAACTGGCCGCACCTGCATTGAGACACACCAATCAGAGGAGACTCAACCTTGAATCCGCCAGTCAGGGGAGACTCAGCCTTGAGTTCACCAGTCAGGGGAGACTCAATCTTGAATCCGCCAGTCAGGGGAGACTCAACCCTGAGTTCACTAATCAGGGGAGACTCAACCTTGAGTTCACCAATCAGGAGAGATGCACCATGCCACTTCCAGCAAGATTAACTGCCTCACTGAGAGCCCATCAATGGAACAGTCAAGCAGTGCAGTTCAGGGGGACAGAGAAGGAGAGGATGGGGTGGTTACTGCAGAAACCAGGGAGTGCAGAAAAGCTCCATGTTTGATTAACAGCACCAAAGTAACAGCACAGTAAAAGTGGGATCCCCCTTTATCCAAACCACGTATTCCGCTGGGTCACACATAAGAGATTTCCTCATATCATATTCAATTTAAATTTGCTTATATATTATACATTTACAAATATAGCTGGACATTGACTGAAGCAGTATAGGTTAAGCACCATGTCAAAGGGTATGGGATCCCCCCTGGGAGCTGTACTGGCAACCCTTGGGTCACGAGTCCTGCTTCTCACCACTATGCCAAACTGTCGCCTACTCTGTGCAAGGTGTTCTCTGTAAGTGATGACAGCGTGGGTGCACCTCATTAAGGGGTAGAGGGCTGTGACTAACTGCTGCTGCTCTGTGGCAGACCGGAGCAGCATGCCCATGTGACAAGAGCAGACAGGGGCAGGTACACTGACCGCCGGGCCCCTGTGCCCTCCACCAGCAGCAGAGGGTGGGTGAAAGACTCTCTTTGTTACGCGTCATTAACGCATTGGCTTTCTCTCCGAGCACATTATTCACGCAAGGGTTCTGCGTCTTACTCCAGGCTGTTAAGGACGTAGCTCTGTGTCTCCTCTTTCTGACCCGGCTTGAGCTTAGGACCTATTCAGGTGTTTGCAGTAAAAGAGGAGCCACCTCCATTGAGAAAAAGCACGGTGATCCTCCCTTTGTGACATCACAATGGACTCTGCAATCAGTACTGTCACTTCCTGGGAGTCTGTGGAATGACCTCCCATATCAAGATAATAGGAACTGATACAAGTAGCTCTAGTAGAACTACCTGACTAAACATTCCAGTGACTATCAACACACAAACTCAGATCATATTGTACCTCTACTGCCCACTCTGACCCCTGATCCTGGCACTCACCCTGGGCAGGAGGCGGATGGCCTGCAGGAGGCGCTGTCTGTGGGCAGAGTTGAGGATCCCGATCTCCAGCAGGTCCTGATCCTCCACAACATTACTGCCCTGGAAGAGGAATAACACCAATCAATCGATCCATCCATCAATCCCTTTCACCAATGAGAGCTGACAGCTGACTGACATCTGTCTCTCAGAGGCTTCTTTGTGCCTGCAGTTCCACATGCACAGCCCTGTGCTTGTGTTTGTGAGAGTGTGGGTGTGTGCATGTGTGTGTGTGGGTGTGTCTGTTTATGCGTTTGTGAGTGTGCGTGCACGTGTATATATGTACACATATGTGTGTGTGTGTGTGTGTGTGTTGTGTGTGTGTTTGTGTGTGTGTGTTTGTACGTGTGTGCATGTGGGTGTGGTCCCCGGTTGCGCACCCAGGTCAGGACAGCTTGGCCACAGCGGGTGATTGACAGGCGACTGGCTCGCACACAGGGTTGTGAATTATTCGTGCTTTATGGCCGCTGCTGGTTGCTCATAAATGTCAATTACGCTCATGACAAACTGCTTTCAGCAGTGGCAGAGCGGTAATCTGTTTCTGTGGATATTCTGAGCGCACTCCCTGCCCTCAGACTCCACCACTGTGGTGAGCCACTCCTGGCAAGCGCTGAGAGCAGTGGGAGAAACGGCCCCGCAGAGACAGCCAATCACGAAGATGCTCGGTACTGACCCACTCGAACCAAAAATACAGCACCGCTGCTCAGAGTGGTCGGCTCTGTGAGAATGTTTCCGCCTAAACCCTGCGCACCCCTAATTTGTCTGGGGTTTTGCGGTTAGGAGGAGGACTGTAATCCCAGAATTCTCTGATTTCGGACTGTACGACCCGAAGATAAGCTGATTTCGTCATTCCAGTCACGTCGCACGCTTATTGTCGTGTTTATTTCTACTGAGAGTGAATTTCCCTGGAGACCGCGAGCAGCCGTCAGCCCCCTCCGTGAGCAGATCGAGGAGATGGAGAGACCTCGCAAACAGCTGATTCCACCTTAGAGCAGGGCAGCTTGCGCAAAAATATCTTCCTCTCTTTATTAATGAATTCCGAACACAGCAGGAGAACCAAAACAATGCGTCCTACAGATGGCAGAATACCTCTTTCGGTAGTGCCGCTTCATGCGCTGAAAGTTATGTTTCATCTGTCATGATCACCAGAGTTTTCACTTGTGCTGTTGAAGGCAAAGGTTTAGGTTCTGGACTACACCTAGTGTGACACCATCAACCGGTGACGGGTGGACTACAGCTGACATGATGTCATCACTCAGTGACTGTAGTGCATGTAGGGGTTTGAACCTGCAGGCTCTGGGTAGTGCTGTACAGTTGGTAAGGAGCAGGGCTTGTCACCCAGAGCCTGCAGGTTAATTTCTCTCGTAGGGCACTGTTGTACCCTTAGGCAAGGCACTAGCGCCATCACGGCATACACCCACAATCACACACCCACAATCACACACGTAAACCACAGTGGGGGACTACAAGTGGACATCAAGGATCCCAAACTGCCCAAACAACTGCACATGTGTAAAAAAATTTAAACCACACAAACTTCTCTGGATAAGAGCTTCTGCCAATCAAATTGTAACCAATCAAATATTGTAACTGTCTTACAGCTAGTGTGAGATTATCACTCAGTGATTTTCACAGACAGACCACATTCACAGACAGACAAGTCACCTCCACACATTGTAGTACCACACAATAACAATAATCCATAGACAGGTCACCATTTATCTTATGAGAGGCACTGAAGCCACAATGAAGCTCATTATACAGGTATAAAATAGCTAATTATAAATTAATCTGTAACTTGGCAATACATTTTGCGGTCATCTGTACAATATGCTTTTTCTTAAGAGTTGTAATAGATGATGAGAAAATCAAAAAATAATCTAGATGGAGAAGGACTCAGTCAATACATGCAGCCTGAGGAGAGATCTGAGCCGCAGCAGTGTGTGACCTCCAGAGTTAGAGCACAACCCTAAATGCAGTCAGTAAACAGAGGTCTGCAGTATCACACAAACGCCAAGAAGCTCTGCAGTCAGAGCATACAGGGCCAGAGGGAAATTTCAGCTCAATTCAATTTATTTCACAGGCCTTTACTGGCATGATAAAAATACGTTTGCATTACCAAATAATGTGTGTATATTTCTCTCCCCCCTTTATCTCAATTCACTCTGGTAGTCCCTCTCCCTCTCTCTCTCACCCTCTCTCTTTCTATCACACACACACACACACACACACACACACACACACACACACACACACACACACACAGTAAGTCAGTGAATCCTCTTCTGCCCTTTGTAGTTGTTGTTTGACCTACAGGCCTCTGTTGGGTCAGAACCAGAATGACCCCTGTTTTTGGCCGCTGGCTCCACGCATCCAGAACCGGGGGCAGCACGGTCAGCTGGCTGCTCAAGGGCAGCGAGATCTCCCAGCGTGCCGCTCTTTCTCTGTGAGGCCATTGATGATCTGCCCGTCCCTGCTGCTGGAGAGGTCCTTATCAGACTGTTAGCTTTATTACGGTTCAGAGAGTACGTGGGCAAGGCCTTAATCATCCCACTGGTTAATTAAAATTGAGAGGGTCAGCGGATCAGGCAGTAATGAGGACGAGCGCAGAGCCACTGGTGCTGAGCAGGCCCCCGACACTCCTCGCCCTCCTCCTCCTCGCCCTCCTCCTCCTCCCTGCCAGGCCAGGCAGAGCACCATCCCATGGCCGGCTCTCTGGGAAGTTTCAGAAGCAGGGAGCACCTTAATCTGCCACAGCCAGTGACAGGACAGTGAAAAGCAATGGCCATTTTATGGTAATTTTATAGCAGTCGCTGCAGTTCTGACCGTCCTTCATGCAAGAGGACGACGAACCCACTTATAACACAGACCCTACCCAGGCAGGGTGACCGCAAGTCTCAGCCAGTCGAATACAGCAGTCATACCGGCAGCCGTATTGTTCTGCTGGATAGGCCCAATCCTGTAACCACTTCTTTTTATATATATCAACCCGCACTTAGAACATGCATTTTAGCGGCCAGAATCACCCATGAGCCTCCCCTAACCACTTCAAATTAGACTTCAACTTGACCGTCTATGACTGAGTCCATACTAC